>PPHD01001870.1:0-26391 GCA_002909625.1 Bambusicola thoracicus
AGTATTGTGTTCAGTTTTGGGCCCCTCACTGCAAGAAAGACATTGAGGCCCTGGAACGCATTCAGAGGAGGGCTACGAAGCTGGTGAGGGGCCTGGAGCACAGGCCCTATGAGGAACGGCTGAAGGAGCTGGGATTGTTCAGCCTGGAGAAGAGGAGGCTCAGGGGCGACCTTATAGCTCTCTATAACTTCCTGAAGGGAGGTTGTGGTGAGCTAGGGGTTGGCCTTTTCTCTCGTGTAGACAGTGATAGAACTAGAGGCAATGGTTTCAAACTGCGCCAGGGGAGATTCAGGCTGGATATTAGGAAATATTACTTCTCGGAAAGGGTAGTCAGGCACTGGAATGCACTGCCCAAGGAGGTGGTGGAGTCACCGAACATGGGGGTGTTCAAGAAACGTTTGGATATTGTGTTGAGTAATATGATTTAGCTGGGGAGTATTGGTGATGGTTGGACTGGATGATCTTTTAGGTCTTTTCCAACCTTGATAATTCTGTGTGATTCTGTGATTCTGAAAACAACCAATTGTAAAGGAATTAGTCTCTGAACAGCAAGACTGCCCTAATATAACATGGCACTGAGGAATCACTCTCTGAAGCTGATTCATTCAAACTAGCTAATAGCATAGTCAGAAAGCCTATGGGCTAAGGGAACACATGTGGTCAGGCTTGATAAGAAAACAGCACAAGTTTGTTTGGACAGTCACACAAAGCCACACAGTTTTCACAGTGGCTATAATTGTTCTATTTACTACATCTTTCAATACAATAGACATTTGTCCAGGTAATTGTTAACATTTTTTTCTCTTATTTTAGATCTTTTGTATACTGTTAAAATTAAGCAGTAATTTGGTTCAGATAATATCATAAATATACCTGAACTGGGGAAACTTGGAAGCATTTTCTAATTCCAGAATTGATTTCCAGAACTGATGGCACATTTGGGATGCTGTTACTGAAACTGGGAAAAAAACCTGAATACACACCATCACCTCACATGCACACATTTTCCAGTAAAAGGAAAGCCAGGAATGTGTGCATGAAGAAAGCAAGGATGTCCAGTATCAGGTAACCCGGCTTGAACAACTAGAGGACCAGGATTATGAGAAAAACACTCAGAGTCAAAATCCATATCTACTCACAAAGGCAGGGAAGGAATGGCCTGAGCTGGAGCAGCTGATTGATCAGGGCCTGAACCACGTATGAGTGAATCCTATTGTCCTGCCCCAGAAGAAATGGAGGCATGATATCAGCTTGATTACGGGGGTTCCTCTGACAATACTGACCAGCTACAAATTAAAGACATCAAAGATTGCAGACCATCCAGTACAGTCTTTCATACAAGGATAGTTCCAACATATTGGCAGAAAACTCTGGGATAATATTTTGCCCTAGTTTTTCTGATCACATCCCCTACAAAAGATTATATTATGTGATGTCTCCTCTCTGCTTCCCTTAGTCTCCGTCTAACCAAGCACAGTCTGTTGCTGTGTTAGACTGTGGTTAGTTTAGACTCAATCAGAAACTGGTCTCATCTGAAACTGCACCATACTTTATGCTAGCTGAAGTGGCAGCACTGAGTGAGTTACAGGGCAGCATGGATTTGCTCATGTATGCATTCTCCCATACCTTTAGACTACTTACAAAAGCCAAAAGTGCAGCTGTGAGTGTAATCACCACATGTGTACTCTGCCTGCACATTCAGGCAGCCTGGCCCAGAAGGAAAACTTTGTCTCACTAACCTTTGCTAGTAGGGCTTTCTGCCATGCGTAAGTCTGCATAAGTGTGAGGCACTCTATAATGAATTCAGTTTCCTTTCCAGTAAACAAAAACTCTTGAGTTATCCAGAGGATATTTCATGTTTCTAAATTGGGAATTTGTTTTCTCTCACTTGGCTTGAGTGAGTGTCCTTCACCCAAAAAAGGAAGAGACACTGTAATGAACGTAAGTCTGATGCACAAAGTGCACAGTATTCAGCTATCTTGTTCAAGTCTTTTAAGGTATCTAATGTCAGATTTAATCTCTAGTATTTAGGCTTCATCTCTAAAACATTTTGGCAGTCTTGGCTTTTATTTAGCTGTAAAAATGTTTGATGGACTGTTCACAATCTGAAATTACATAAAGAAAAACTAAAGTCAGCAAATCCTATACACATAAGTAATAGCGGAGAAAGCACTATTTCTGGTAAGAACTATTGTCTTCAATAATTATGAGAAAAAAAAAAAAAAAAAAAAAAACTATTATATTTTGGCCTCCTAGACTGTTAAGAAGTCATTGATAGAACTACATTATCCACACATAATGGATAAAAGTCATAGAATCATAGAAGTTTCCAAGGGACAAAAGGCAACTTGAATATAACCAAAGGACTGGATAGGACTGACGTGAAGATATCTGGTGATTCCAAAGCCATACTTCCTTTAAGTGGAATCACTGGATCATGGCATCATGGAATCATAGAATCATAGAATGGCTTGAGCTAGAAGGTACCTTAATACCCCCTGCAGTGGGCTGGGACACTTCCCACTAGAACAAGTCACTCAGGGCCCCATTCAAACTGGCCTTGAAACACCTCCAGGGATAGGACATCCACAACCTCCCTGAGCAGCCCGTGCCAGCACCTTACCACCCTCTGGGGAAAGAGTTTCTTCCTAATGTATAATATAAGTCTACTCTCAGTTTAAAATTATTGTCCCTTGTCCTATCACTAACCTCCCTGGTAAAGAATTCCTACCCATCTTTCCTGTAGGCCACCTTAAAGTACTGGAAGGTCATGATGAGGCCTTCTGGAAGTCTTCTCTTCTTTAGGCTGAACAGCCCCAACTCTCTCAGACTATCTTCATAGAAGAGGTGCTCCAGCCCTCTGATCATCCCCATGACCTTCTCTGGATCCATTCCAACAGGTCCATATCTTATGCTGGAGTCCCAGAGCTGAACGCAGGACTGCAGGTGGGGTGTTAGGACAGCATGGTAAAGAGGAATAGTTACTCCCCTGTTATTTTGATGCAGCCCAGAATATGGTTGGCTTTCTGTCTTGAAAACAAACACCGTCAGCTCACATTGAGTTTCTCATCAACCAACACCCTCAAGTCTTTCTCCTCAGGCTTGTTCTCAATGCATTCTTCACTCAACCTGTATTTGTTCTTGTGATTGCCCTGACCTGGACAGTGCAGAAAATAAAGTATCCCTGTAACAATGAGTTTCTCAATAGAGGAGGCAGCAAGCAATAGTAAAAAATGCTAATGGTAAGTTGAGTCTTGTGATGCATTGTGGTGGTTCCGGACTTTGTTTGGCTCAGGAGAACAGCTGTGTCAGGTACCTATTACTAAGTTTCCAGGAGAGATCAACATGGGAGTTTCTCAACCAACAGATTACTTCATCATTTCCCTAGGAAAAAAATAAAAATAAAAAAATTGTCAGATAAAAAATTTTGCAGCTTTATTTTTGCCCTTCATTTTAGACAAAGACTTTGTCACTATATTTCTTGCAGTTTTACGATTTGATAGAACATTTCAGCATAAAGGTTTCTTTTCATATAATAAACATATACTTTTCGTTTCAACTTTTAGAATTAGGAAACTTTACAGAGAATCACAGTCCTCAAATATGTACTAACATGTAGAACTTCTAATGTAAGGTTTCATTTGTACAATCTATTACACAAGTGACACTCATCTCCTCTCTTTCATGTTCCCTGCCTTTTCCATTTCCCACATGTACCATAAAGCGCCCCTGTCCCTGCACTTTCTTCAGGTGAGTTCTGCAGTCACATTAATAGAAATATCAACTGTCTAATGTGATAATTACCTCCAAATGGCTTTCTGCCAGGTGTGGGCTTTAAAAGCATACTGGGTTCAAAAAATATGATTGTTTGTTTGTTTTTTCTTAAAATCTGCATCTTACTACACCACTTTAGCAACAAATCCTCGTAGTCCAAATGTGGCATATCTGTATAGGTCAGTTCCCACTTGTTTTCTAAGAAGCCTGTTCGAGTCTAATGCTCATGCTGGGAGCCAGCAGACTGCCTTTTTCCATTATTGCACGACACTGTGCATTCAATCTGTTCTTGCAGGACTCAGTACATAGATAAGTTTTGCAAATGCAGCTTATCCTCATGTTACTGCTTTTGTCTGTCTCAGTGATCACATGACAGTTTTTCTTAAATAGACACACATCTCAGTTCGCAGATATCCTTGCCATAGCAGGAGCTATACTTCATTTGTAGCACTAATTACTTTGAGATAGCCTTTTTGGTGTTGCTTTCCTTTATGATTGATTTCATTTATTCCTTCTGCTAACAGAATTCTTGTCACCAGAGCAGGTAGAGTGCACCTAATTGGGATTCTTGCCTCCCTCTACCAATAAGAACTTCTCAGCTACCAGTCCAGCACAGATCTCTTCTTGTTCAGTCAGCGGTATATTCTGCCAGAAGGAGAGTTCAGCTGGGCATTGCTCATGGACGTTTCTGCCAAGCAAGTCTTATTTTGTATTTTAGTTTTTCAAAGAAGGTCACTGTGTTAGAGGTTAACTCAAGTTCTGGTGCCTCTGTTTATACAAACCATGCTAATTCTTTGGGAAACAGCTGAAGCTGGGAAAGTCCCCATGTGTGGCACAGGGAGCCTGGTGTTATTTCAGTCACACTCCCCATATAACCATTGCTCCAGAGTTCAGCAATTCAAAATTGACACAGATGTGGTCAAGCAAAACTGACTAAAAGTATTATACAAACAGTATCACAGTTCCATTTAGCTGTAGCAAAGATTTATTGCTTCACATCGTCTCATAAATCATACAAAGAGCCTGGAGTTTCTCAAATACAAGGAGGACATTTTAGCTTGGCTCTTGCAAAAGCAGAGTAGACTTGCTGAATGGGAAGGCATGTGGATACTTCAGCACTGGACCCTTCAGCTGGTGTTGGGTTGCTTTTACGCATTTCATCATTGAGTGCAACAACTTGTCCAGATTTGGCTATCTGCTTATTTCCCAAATTCCTGGACAGTTCGTTGTTTAAAAGCCAATGGTCAGTTTATAAAATAAACTGTAAATTGTATGCTCTCTACTCATGCTATCAAGGAAAATGAAAGCAGGACAGCAAAGAAGTAGATGAATAGCTTTTCTTCTGAACTGACTTACTGCCAACCTGGATATTTTCTGGTTTAAGTGGAGCTCATCAAGCTAAACTTCCTTAATTGAAGCCGTAATTATTGTAAAGAAAGCACCGAGAGCAGTGGGGATGCAAAAAAGACTGACACAAAGCTAGCTATCTTCTAAACAAGATCCAGAAATCTCAGGTGATCCGTTTTAATGTTCAGTCCAACAGCTCTGTCTCATGAATTCCACAAAGGACTTTAATGAGATATAAAAAGCTTCATGAGTCATTTGCCCTACTGCTAAGGATTCTTCACAAACCCTGTGATCTTGTGTCTCCTTGTATTTGTGAGCACATCTGCTAATTTGAATTACTGATCTAATCTTAAAATTTCAAAAGACATAATATTCATTAACCTTAAAGTGCTTTTAATGGAAAAGGGAGAAATTATTTAGATGCCTAACCAATACAACAAATACTTCTTTTCTATTAATCCTCTTTATAATTCCATATCAAGCTCAAAGAATAATTTTGATTAAAACATGGAAGATAAGTTTATTTATAGAACTTCTGAATTTTCAGATCCTTTCATTTTGTGTTTCAAAATGAGCTTTCAAAATAAAAAGCAAAAAATGATTTTTAATGAACTTTAAACTAATTTTCAATCTTTATTTTGGGGAAAAGAAAAAGGCCACTCAGATTTTAATGTTGCATTCCTCAATAATTTTTAGCAAAGATTTTTTTTCAGGCAGAAAATAATTATCACAACATTAAAACCATTTAAATATTTCCATGTGAAAAGTCACCCAGCTGCAAAAACTGATATAGAGTACCTGAGTTCTGTAATACTGTACAATTATCATTTGTTCAATAATTACTGGAGAAAAAAAAAGTCATGTTAGATTGTAATATGATTGCAAGTATAGATTCAGCTAAACACTCACTCACCAAGAATTCATTGGTGGTCTCATCACAGTCTAATTAGATG
Organism: Bambusicola thoracicus; assembly: GCA_002909625.1. Lineage (NCBI taxonomy): Eukaryota > Metazoa > Chordata > Aves > Galliformes > Phasianidae > Bambusicola > Bambusicola thoracicus. The sequence goes on from PPHD01001870.1 coordinate 6,075, forward strand.
CTTCACTTAGAGAAGAAATTGCTGGACTTGGATCTGTTTAAACATATTTTAAGTACATTGGCCTCAGTTCAGCTCCAGAAGTTTCAGAGGTCCTTTACAATCTGGCAAAGTTTAAAAAGTTGACAAAGGTAATTCATTGCCATTTCACTAAAGAATGACACAATCCTTTTTCATTTGAAATGATCTGCAAAAATGTTTAACTAACGATTAATAAAATCACATGGTTGAAATTTTCCAGAATCCTTAATAAATCAACGTTCAAAATATGCTTCGGATTTATAAATACAAGGTTACAACGGTAGGTAAATACTTTAACCTTTCATAAAATGATACTTTCACAAATAGTATCACATCCCCCATGTCTCAGTAGAAAGGAAATCAATTCCCTTCCCATTTAAAGCGGTATGAAAATAACATTTACCCTTTTCCAAATATCAAAGAAAAACAATGAACTAATGACACTATGATGCTGTAATGAACAACATTTGCATTTCTGGCTTTGTCTACCAGCCTTTTCTAAAACAGATAGCAACATAAGTCAGAAATTTCTGTACTAGCTGACAGTTTGCCAGTGTCACTGAGCAACAACATCTGGGTTTTAGTTAGAATTCACGTATGGAAAGTGGAATTTGAGTAGCATTTATGTCCCTAAATCCAGAGTTATCACTCATATCTCCCTCATCAGTTCCTGCTAAACACTGGAAGCTCCTAAACTGCACAGCAGTTTATGACTTCACAAATTGTTGGTTTCCCCAGCACAAAAAGTTCTGAGTAAGTCACAGGATGCCAATGCCTTGGCAAAGTAGCTGTCCTGCAGCTACATCTACAGCCTGTCCTACAGCCATCCTCTTCCCAGGATAACATTTCTTGCCACACACAAGCTACATGTGAAGACACCCTGCTTCTCCTGTGCCCAGATGCTGGCTTGACCTTTCTCTTGTCATCACATACTTGCTCTCAGATGCAGATCTTCTTGAGTGACCTATTGTGAAGGAAGACAATTCTGTACCCTGAGCATCTTACACTGAGAACTTCAGAAAATAAAGGGAGTTCTCTAGGTGTCATACACTGTGCTGTGCAATCATAGCAGGATCGTCTGCCCACTGCAAACTGCTGTATAACTCTATGGACAATAAAAGCATTCTTTTTAGCAGACAAAGGCACTGCTAGTCTTCAGTAAGTCTAGCAAAGCAGCAGGCTAGCAAAATAGCAAGTTTTCACCATCTTTTCCTGACTACCACCTAGTTCTAGTACTACCTAGTTCTCCCAGTTACATTTGGCAAATTCACCGATAGGAAATCTTCCCTTCATTTTTGGTCTCTTTCACCTAGAGTGCAGTAAGTTTCAGACGGACTAATTGTAACTCCATATAAGAATGATGTCACAAGCTTCTTTCACTAACATTCATTTTAGAACAATGTCCGGACAGCCCATTGCAAAGGAGGGAGCTCTGTGCTTTCTCAGAAATGAAATAATGTAAATAGAGTTTCTTTACAAATCTGTGAGAAGGTATACCATTTCTTTGAGTGCGTCACTGAAAGCATTCTCAGAGGAATAACAGTTTATATCTGGGCAGATCACTGACATACACATGCATCAGAGCCATGCAAATGGAACATGCTGAAATTGGCTTTAGATATTTACAAACAACCTCTTTTTTCTCCCTGTTGCAGCATTCTTATAGTCTCAACTCATAAACTAATAACATTTTCTTTAAACATGAATATACATCATTAACATATAGCAATTAGCTCTTCTCTTGCCATTTATGAGAAATGTTGAAAATAATCTTGTCAAAGGAAATTACTTAGCCAGGGGAAAAAATCTTCTAGGATGTATCAGTGTAAATGTGAAAGGGCTTTGGGAGGTTAGAGAACTTTATCTGTGGAACTGAGAGATCTTGGCTTACTTAGTTTGCTCTACAGGGTGCTGATAACTTTCGCACGGTATGATACCCATTAAAACACTAGTCTAAATAGTTTCCTAGCTAAGACACAGGCTGAAATCCAGGAAAAGACTTACGCATCTAACATGACACTTAAATGGAATTTAGCTTCATAAATCCTAAACTGATCTAGAAAACACCACTTCAACTGTCAGATCTCCTAAAACTAGGAACACTGAAGTTCTGTAGGTAACTTTGAAGTTCTCTAGGTATCTGGGTTCATACTCACTGAAGCATTTCAGAGTTAAGTAAACTGACACCTTATTTATAATTCATTTGAAATCTACACATTCATCTGCCTAAGCTTCTCAACAGATCTGGAAACTATGACCATGTTTTGACTAGTTAACTAGTGTTAAGTGGAATACTGAAGAGCTTTATATCAATGTCTGCCTCCTCTGGGACTTGCTGAACTAGGGTGTTTCAACAGCACCTCTCCTGTTAAGGTTTTGGCAATACAGAGTTAAGCACACAGGATACTGCAAGGGAACGAGGAGGAGAAGATATGCAATATCAGTCAGCAGGAGGAAAAACTGATTGGGAGAGAGAAGCTGTGTACACAGGTCCTGTTTATCAAAATCATTTTATATATATTTCCTCCTTATACAGTAAAGCTTGTATGAAATGAAGGATTGGCACTACAAGGTCTTCCCTGAACACAGCGCTGATCTAGACAGCCTTGGTCCCCTTAAACTGATCATCTGGTACTGCAGCTCCTCAAGGCTTTGCTGGTAAGTACTGTTATATTATTTTACCCTGATTCTTAAGACCTCTGTTTTGAAAAGTAAGCACAAGTTTGTGTGTTTGAATGGCTTGCCCCAAAGCAGTGACCTCTGGAAGCTCTGCAGCACAAGATGGACATATTCCTACCAGAAAGCTGAGTACTCTCCAAGGCACTGGGCTTGAACTCAGAAAAAGTACTTGCTTGGATCCAATCCAGTACGTTAATTTATGAACTGAAAAGGATCTGGGAATCCACTGCTTAAATCCCAAGCTAGTAGTGAATATGCAGATGTAAAAGTTACACATAACAAAATTTAAATATGATATACATGAAAACCAGTTACTTTCACATGACAAGTCCATCTAGCAGGATAATTTTCTTGCATTCCTGGTGGTTTTTTCCCACCCAGTCACAGGGATTTCCCTCTCACTAGCTTTGAATTCAGTGGAACATGTCCCCTGTTGCTTTCCCTACCTTTCTTAGATTGTCAAGAAGCTGAAGACTGCATAAATTAAAGAAGTATGTTGTCTCCCACCGTGACTACAATCTTAGAAGCTGCTATAATAACCAGTCAATTTTCCCTAGTGGTGGAGTATGCTCAGCACTTAGTAAGGCAGAGATGTTAGAGATGAGCATCCTTATTTTCTCTACCAAGTTGATCTCACACTGGCCCTTCCCACTATGTTATCTGCCCACTTCAGAATGCCTAGCAGGTAACTTGGTTTACAGATCACTGGAAGCTTTGATGATTTCCCTAAAGTAAACAGAAAAGTGCTGCACTTCTTTAGGAGTATGACATAGCTTGTAGGCTAATTGGGTCTGTGAATATCCTTAACAGTATCTAATAAACAATAAGACAATTGGGTGTCACAAACAAGAAAACAGACTGTGCTGCTTTTGCTTAATTGCAGCAAAACCATGGGAAAATGGGAGAGATAAGCTGAACTCTGATGCAAACTTCAGCTTGGTTTGAACATGATATAGAGTGACACTTCCCTTACGGAAGAAGTCTGATCCCTGGACCTATAGAGGTTTGAAATGATTACTTATGAGAGTGCATTTTAGACGGATCCATCTTTGCATATAAGTTTTAGATTCAGAAAGATCAGCAGCATAGTCGCTGGAGAAGAAAGATGAGGACGTATGAAATGGTAAGTCTGGAATTCTGCAAGGCCTTCGGTATGGTCCCACATCACATTCTTAAATTGGAAAGATATGAATTTGAATGTTAGACTATTTGGTGTATAAGGAATTGATTGGATGATTGCAGCAAGAGGAATGCGGTCAAAGAATTTATGTCCAGGTTCATGATGAGAGGGCTGGAACACCTCTCCTATGAAGAAAGGTTGAGGAGCCTGGAGATTTTAATATTGCCTTTTGCTGATTTAGTTAGTTAGTTAGTTAGTTTGGAAAACAAACCAACCAACCAAACAAAAAAGTATAAATGAGAGGAAACATCAGTGCAGTGTATGACTGCAGTAAAAGCCAAACAAACTACTGAAATATATCAAGAAAAGTACGGAAAAATCCAATGAAACATGATACCTGCTGTGCAAAGCAAAACCTGATTGTAGGCCATACTTTGGTTAAGATGAAGAATACTGGAAGATATCTCTGGGAACAATGAATCAGTAGGAATTTAAAGGGAGTCTAGAATTTAAAAGCTTACTTATGTAAGATTTTAAGACAACTTAGCAAATGGTCACCTTCATTTTTACTACAGAAATTTTCCTAGCACCCTTAGAGCAGAAAAAGAAATATTGAAAATATCTTATGGAAGATTTATTTGGTGCATGTTTCCAGGAGGAATTACATTCCAGAAGAATATTCATAAGGTTATTAAAAGTAAATGAGGAATTTGTGAGGATTTCTCTGTGAGTACTGCAAGTGTGTGGAAGCAACACTAAAAAAAGATTTTGCTAAGGAAAGGCATGAAAAAACTCAAGGCCATAGACACTGAATGATATCAATTTGCCTAGAACAAAACTCTACGAAGCCTTTAGCAATGGATGTGGAGTTTTAATCTCATTTACAGTCAGGAAATTAAAGGACAAAATGTCTCATCTGTGGTAATGCAAAGTTAAAATTGCTCTTTAATGATTGATAGAAAAATTATCCAAGCCTAGGGGAAAAAAAAGCAAACTCATGAGGTTTGGCTGGTCGGCAAGTGTCCTTACACATCATACAAATAGTTCTTTCTTACTCTAGCAATATCACTGAAGTCAGCATTACAAATAAGATAGCTGAACAAGAGGCTGTAAACAGAAGTATAAACAATTTTGCTTCACAGTACGATGAATAATGAATTTTCAGTCAGTGATGTAAGCTCTTGTGCTGATACACCTCCTTCCATTCTGACAAAAATAAGACTAACACATCTGTACACTTCTTTATTTTGCTGTTTTTTTTTCCCCCACATGACAATCCTTTGATTAAATTTCAGCCCTATGGGAAAACATGAACTTACATTCAAAGCTTTTACTAAAACCATTGGAATTCTTTCCTGCTTTGTATGAATGACTAATTGAATGAAGGAAAAAAAAACAACAGTCCTTCAATATATAACATCCAGCAACAGATTTGTCAGCAGTGGGCAATAATGTTCCTGAACAGAATGTAGCTGAGATGAGAGTATACAACTAGGAAAGTCTTGGAAAACAGAGACATCAAAGAGGACATTCCAAGAGAGAAAGAGAAAACAAGTTTAGCACAAACATATATTCTGTATATTTGATAGGAGAAGAAAAATTATCCTCCAGAGAATGGTGAAATATATTTCCCACGATTTGTAGCAGTATACAGACAGTACTTATGACAATTTTATTTCAGAAAGCCTCAGCAGATAAAAGCCACCACAAATGCAAGAACACTGGGTTTTGGCTGTTTTTGTTGTTGTTGCTGTTTTTCACTGGGGTTTTGCTGTTGGTTGGTTTTTGGTTTGGTTTGTTTTTTTTTTTTTTGAGAGAGAGAAAAAAAGCAAGTTCAGTTTAATAACTCATGCTTGGTGTGGAACAAGTCAAAATAACTTCTCCACAATCTAGTTTCCAAGGACATATGCCTCCATGACATCTGCAGGCACCATAAAAATTTCAAAGAGCAGAATTTTCAGCACAAGTTTATTAATTATGAATCCAGAGGGAAGAGATCTTTACTTAAATTAAAGCAACTAACCTATGAAATATTAACTAGGTGGCCATTCCCAAATTATGGGGAACTGAGACAGATTGCTAAAACACTTTTACATCTGTAAACTTTTATCAACAGTTTAAAACTGAGATTATATCTAAGAAAACATGAAAACAAATAGGAGTTTGAAAGGTAGTTTGAATTGAAAGACATTTGGAAATACTAAGAGAAGCAATTGCTGTTGAAGCAAGCAACATTTTTTTAATGAAGATGGGTTTATTTTTCAATCAGGCTTGGACAGAAAACTATATGGAAAAGCCGTCAAACTGATCAAAAGTATAGAAGAGAGGAGTTTATATTAACATTAGACTATTGAGTATGTAAAATTTCTGTTCTACTCAGTATGTATATAGACAGAATGACATCTCACATTCAAAAACTATTGAATGCTTAATTTCTTCATATAGCCGTACTTGCTATACCCATAATTTCTTCCTACCACTAAATCATGGGTAAAATAGCAGGTTTGGCTTGAAGTCCTCCCTTGGGACTACACCTGTGGCTACTCCTGAACAGCCTGGGCTATGCAATTTGCTCATTTTATCATCCCTTCTTACTTTTTCACTTTTTTCCATGCTTCTGATCTAAGACCATGGTAGAGGTCCATAATACCATCCCCAAATACAAATGGTCTTATCCCAAATGGAAATAGTAATATTATTTTTTTTTTAAATGCCTTTAATTAATTTTTCAACATTGGCTCGAGTTTTTGTACATCTGTACTTAAATTTGGTGTTTCTCCATATTGGCAATGAGCACCTGCAGCAAATCCTGACCACTTGCCAAGAGAGGATAAGAATGAAATGTAGACATTGAGAAAACAACTGGGAATCATTAAAGGTTTGGTGGTACCTGGAAGAAAAAGCTAACAGGAAAACATGAAATAAGTTTGCATTCATTTACTTCCACATCCAAACACTTCAGAGGCTCTCCTTTTCTTTGCCATCTGTAACCATGAAACACTGCTGCTTTCCCATTGTCTCATACGGTCTTCAGTCATTATTCCTTGTTTCCTGCTGTCATCTCTGTGGTGGAGTTTTGCTTAGGTCTGCATCTGTAGCACAGAAATTCTGCTCTGATTTCATCTGCAGAAGTTTTGTTATGTAAAATTACATACGCAATCCCCAGTTCACAACACAAAAATTAGCTGAATAAAGGCTTCTCCTGCATACTAGGCAATAACATTAGACCACTTCATGCTGGGTAATATCTCTAACTATATCCCATTAGGAATATATTTCCTTCATTTGGAATTTCTGGCTTACCATAGTTAAAGAAAACCATACGCTTGTGAAATGCAGACCTCTAATGACAAGGGTGCACAAAACATGAATAATGTCACATAAACTATTACACTGCATTGCCACATTTGCCATTATGTTTTTCAACCGCTCTGAAGTAATCTTTCTCTCATGGCTGAAACCAACACACGTGTTATTATTTGGCTTTAAGGCTTTTTACACTGTTGCAGAGAAATTCCAGTATTCAAATCAAGGAAATGTGGGATAAAGGAAAGTATCACAAGGTGCACACCTACTTAAAAGTGATTCTCAAATACACTAGCAAGGATTTCTTCCTCAAGTATTCAGGTCATTTCTATTAGGATCTCATAAATACCTATTCTAGTTCTGACGCTTTTCAAACTACTTGAAGAGAATGGAATAAACATCTATGAAGCTGGTGGGTTTCACCAAGCTGGGAGGCTGGCCAACACACTTCATATAAAGGATGAGGTACGTGGACAGAAAAAAGAGTGGAAGAACAGGGTGCATAAAATCACTGAAGACTGCAGAATAAATGAATAACAAACATGATTCTGGTAAAAAAATAAAATTAAAATTAAAAAAAATTAAAAAGGGTGGATGTAATTCTGTGATTGATTAGTTTCATTAGCATAGCCTATTTTCAAACAATAAGTTTTCAAGAAATGTGTAAGTAAACTAGAAATTCAGAGAGCGAACAGTAAGAATGACAAGAAAAAACTACCATGTACCAAGAGAGATTAAAATAGCTTTGCTCTCTATAGAGAAGAGGACAAGCTCAGGGGTAGTTGGAAGGGAAAGGAGAAGGGGAAGACACAATAACTGTTACTGAAAAGAAGATGACAGTCAGTTAATCTCTGACAACAGAGGCCATAGGTTGGATTTAGGATGCTGAATTTCATCCTTGTGAGTCCCTTCTAATGCAGGATATATTATGACTCTAGGAAATGACTAGAATCAGGGTGGTAAAACTTGGAAATAGGTTATCAGCAAAGATCATAGAATCTATTTATTCCAGGAGATAGTAAGAACTTATCTGAATCTTCTTCACTGCATTGAAAACTCTGACATGACATGAGGTAACTCTATTCACAGACTTGTTTTCTCCTTTTTTTATTAAACCGGTAACCTAACAGCAAAAGATATCAGATAAATATGCTGGAAACACAGATTAAAATACATATACTTTGGGTGAGTCAAGAGGATTCTTTAATGTATTTGAATTTTTTGTTCTAACCACCTTGTAACATAGATAGTGATTGTAAAATCAGATTTTTGGTCGACGCTCACCTGTCAAATACTGGGTACAGTGCCACTATCTCAGCCATGTCAATAGTGTGCAAGTTTCTATTTTGCTACTCTTCTCCTCGCTATTTGATCCTCTTTTGTTCCCTTTTCTTAAATGTATCCTTTTGCAAAATGTTCTGATGACAAAAACTTCTGGAGAAATGACACAGTAGCCAGGGTAGGATTATACCACAGGGACCACAATATCTTTTCCTACAAGATGAGGTCAGTGTCCAGAAACATGGTTTACACACAGTTGTGAAACAACGTTCTGACATTTTGTCCCTTTTTAAAGTAACCACTGACCCAATCATTCAGCACTCTGACTCACTTTATGTAGATGTGATGCTGCAGTTTCACACCAGCTCCATTCACCTGCCCCCTCCATGCCCAGGTGCTTTCATCGTGACACCAATACTCTTTTGTCTCATTTTGTTTGATTCTCCTCAATAGCTTTTCCTCTCATTTGCGTCTTTAAAACAGCCCACAGAAAATGTTTTTCAGCCTTGGTGTTTACTTCTGCCTCTGCTGAAACTTTAAGTGAATTTTCCATTTGAAGATAAATAAATTATTAATCTCTCAGTGGGGAAAACATTGAGTTACATCATTTCTGTTTTGTATTATGAGATTAATATATATGTAATTCTTAATTAACTAGATATATATGCTCTCAATGCATGTCCCTAGAGCTTTTACGTAATAACTGTATGCAAAATAATTAATGACACATTGATAGAATAGAATGCTAAATGCAAAAGTGATTTTTTTTTCCTGCTAATACTGCCACATACAGTCAATATTACATGATGCAAATCTCCTTGGATTTCCAAGCTGATAATTAAAAGGTATATTTCATTCATTAGATCAGAAATTTATGAGATACTGTAATTAAAGTTGCAAAGATATTAAACTCTGGGGAAGAAACATTGGAAGGAATGCTCAATCCCAACATTTCAGAGCAAGATTATTTATTTTACAGTGTAAAACCAACCAAAATTGATTTTCCTTTCTCCCAACTGATTTTTTTTTTTCTTCTCACAAACTGCAAACTCAATATTCAGCCCAAGGGATGTAAACATCTGGAGAGGAGTATGGAAATGAACTGTCAAGGAGGAATAGAGATTTCCTTCCCCAGCTGAAGAAAATTCCCTTTGGAGAAGTGCCTGAAGGAGATTTATAACTACTTCTGCTTACTCCCTCCCAAGCTATGTCCGTAAATGAACTTCTTATGTCTTTCTTCTAACAGTCAGGGCAGAAACTTCCAGCTGAGGTGTGAGAAAAAGGGGCACATGGCTGAAAGCTCGAAGGATGGAAAGTGAATGAGCAGAATAGCCAACTAAAATAGCAATAACACATGAAGTGGTCATCAAACATAATCTGTTAGCAATTTTTTTAACTCGTTCATCAGCTTCCTTAAGTGGCCTATCACTGAGTGATGAGTAAATATAAAGATATTTACCATAGATTCATAGAATCACCAAGATTGGAAAAGACCTCTAAGATCATCCAGTCCAACAATCCACCTATCACTAATATTTCCAACTAAACCATGTCTCTCAATACCACATCTACATGTTTCTTGGACAGAAGTTAGTGAGTTTTCTCTTTGACATGTTCTTCAATCACTGAGCTCCTCTAGTACAGTGAGATCAATAGAAAATTCTATGAAAATGATCTGTCAGAGGTGATAGGTATATATCAATATCGTCTTCCCACAAGTAGTGTTTCTTTTTAGTTTATACATACAGTGCTACTCTTAGACTAAGGATGTCTCTGCACAGTATAGCATGATGACCTTATGCCATGCATGAATATAACCTCCAGCCAAGGATTTTCACACAGTCAGTTCAAGCTCATTTTAGGATGCTAGCCTACACTGAAACCTGTGCTATCATACTCAGCTTAGCCTTACTTGATTAAAGCTAGCTCTTTAATCTTCATTTTATGTATAGAAATGGTCTTCATAGCTGATTCATCTGCTGTAGTAATATAAAGCTGGGTAAATAGTGTAAAATGATTATATGTCTAGTGTTAATTTTAAAGATGATATAACCTTCTGAAGTCCAGCAAAGGCAGAATCTGTCTTTGGAAATTATAACATCAGGCTATGGTTTATGGGGACCACCTTTCTGAAGGAGAACTCTGTAGAAAAGAAACAAAAAAATAAAATAAAATGAGTTATCTTCTTAAGAGAGAAAAAGGACAATAAATTTTATGAAATTTTAGAGAATATGGACTAATCTATACCTACAAATAGACAAACCATTTGGGGGCTTATCAAATCCTGATTTTAAAAGACAACTGAAATATATAATCATATAATGGTTTGGGTTGAAAGGGACTTTAAAGACTATTTATTTACAACCACTCTACCACGGCCCCACTAGAACAGTTTTCCCAAAGCCCGATTCAACTCTTCTCAAGCATGAGGAATACAAAACTTCTCTAGGCAACCTGTTCAGTTCTTCACCACCCTCTGAGTAAAAATACTCTTCCTTGTATCTAATTTAAACATACCCTTTCTTTAGTCTAAAACTGCCACTGCTTTCCCTAATAGAGTCCCTCCCCACCTTCTCGTAGGCCCTCCTGAGGTACTGGAAGGCTACTATAAGATTTTCCCAGAGTCTCTTCTCCAGAATGAAAAGTCCCAACTCTCAGCCTTTCTTCATAGGAGAGGTGCTTCAGCCTGTGATCATTGTTGTTGCCCTCCTCTGGACCCACTCCAACAGGTCCATATCTTTCTTATGCTGGGGGCCCCAGAGCTGAATGAAGCACTCCAGCTAGGTTCTCACAAGGGCAGAGTAGAAGGTAACAATCACCTCATACTTCTACTGATGTAACCCAGGATACCATTGACTTACCAATCTGCAAGTGTACACTGTCAGCTCATATTTAATTTTGTCAACCAACACCCGTGAGTCCTTTTCCACCGGGCTTCTCTCAACCCACTCATCACCCACCATGTATTAATATTTGGGATTTCCCAAATGTTTTTACACAAGTACAGGCAGATGATACCCTCTTAGCTGCTCTTTCTTTATCCACAAATGCTGAAACTCCATCGTAGAAGACCACCTAATATGCTCTGCACAGTTTGCCCTTAGTGAAGCTATGCTGGCTGTCACCAATCACCCATTTTTTATGAACATGATTGCAGTTTCCAGAAGGATCCATTTCATGACCTTGGAGGTACAGAGGCAAGACTGGCTTGTAGATTCCCAGTATTCCTTTTTTTTCTGTTTTAAAGAGAACCCTCTTTTTGTTTTTTCTTTTACAGTCCGCAGAAACTTCACCAGGCTGCTACAACTTCTCAAATATGATGGATAATGGCTTAGCAGCTTTATCTGCCAGCTTTCTCAGGATGCTCAGATACATTTCATCCAGTCTTATGGAACTGTGCACATTCATGTTCCTTAAATGGTCTGAAGACTGATCTTCTGCAGTGGGTAGTTCTTCATTCTGCCAGTCCCGGCCTTTGCCTTCTGTGACCTGAGTGAATCATCTGTGATGCTGAGCTGTTCTAAGAATTATAACTTAAAATTTGTGCGATCATATTTTTACTGTACCACGAAAAACAACCATATATAAATAATTAGTTACATCATTAAACTGACAGGAATCTGCGCTGTCTCAATTACTCATGATGTTCTCTTCAATGAAGCATTAAACTTTGGGCAAATAGCTCTAAGAAGTGGAGCAGGACAATCATTATTCTTTGTCTTTTGTGACTCGTGATAAAATAAATCTGTGTTAATAGATACTGCACAATAAAAAGTCTGTGGTTTCGTAAAATACTTTAAAAGTAGTTGTTTCTAAAGGGTTGAAAATATATCTGCATATTTCAGTTTTCACTAAGTCAGATTATTCCTTCTCAACATTTTAAGAAGGGTTTGGCTTTCCTTCATTTACAATAATAATTTAATGTACAAATAGTATTTCAAAAGCTCTTGAGTAGATAAAAATGCCCAGTAAAGTGTTCCATGTGATAGAATTTACGGGTATAATTTTGTAATCTTGCATTTATTGTTTGTCTCGCATTAAGTTATTAATGTAAACTGAAAGGTTAGTACAAAATAATCTAAGCCAGTGAAAAATCAAAGCAGAAGGAGCAAAATGTGATAAATGGAAAATCTTACAAGTTTGTCCTTATATAAGGGTATCATAAGTTAGAAGATGAAGGTAGAGTATTTGAGATCAGATAATCAGAGATATTAACTCCTCATCCCCCATGACTGTGGTATACCTTACAAAGCAGCAATAGGAAAGTAAAAGAAATCTCTTTCTCCACTTAACCATAGAGGGATTTCAACTCAACAAGAATTGAATGGATTTTTTCCTGCCTGTGCACTGGGAAGCTTGATGTTGTTTTATGGCTAAATACATGCATTTGGGCCATGCCTAAGTGATATGTATTTACCTTGAACTAATAAAGAAATATATTTTCCACTTAGTAGCTCTAGGTAATTGCTCTAGCCATCTGGCAAGTATTCTTGTACATATTTAACATTTTATTTATTTATTATTAAATGAAAGGAACTATTTGCATAGTAGATTTCAAACACACAGTGCATGACTAATAAGGCAGATCAAATATTTTAATGTGCAAACAGTTCTTCAAAGACTCTTGGGTAGACAGAAACACCTAGTGAATTGTTCAAAGTGCTGGAATAACAGACATATGTTTTTTAATTTTGTATCAAGATTTTCCACACGATAAAGATCTAATTATTTCAGGCACTGAAAAAGATATTGGCAAAGAAGGCAGTCAATCAGAACTGATGTAATACCGCACAGGACCGTGTCTGTAAATATCATATAATCCAGCCTTCTACTCAAAGTGGGATTATAGCCAATCTCAGGGTAGGTCAGGCAGGGTGTGTATTCTTGAAAAATCCCCAAGAACAGAGATGCTACTTTGTTCCTGGAATGAAAAATCTTTCCTTTTGTCTACTTAGAACCTCATGAACTGAAAACAGTCAACATCGTCTCTTATTCAAGATGTTAAATGAAGTCATTGTCTGTACCAAGACTTAAGTTTCCTCCTATCTGTTTATGGAGCAAACATTCCTTCACTCTGAGTGCTGACTGCAGTATGGCAAAGTATCATGCTTTCTAGGAATTCAGCTTCTGATGGATAATATTCAGGTTATTCCTGGAGAAGCTCAAAATGTCTAAAGAAATTAAAAGTTGAAATGCAGAGATGGCTCTGTCTGTGAATATTTACCTGCTTGCTGTGAGAGGATCTGAGCTTTTGCTTTTTCATAACAGCAAAGTACATGCACACCATGTCCATCCTTCCAGTGTCTGTATTACACCTTAAGAAACTAGGGCCAGGGGTAGAAAATCTATATGTCTATAAAGCCTCCTTTGCTCTTATACTTATCCCTGTCATAAAATATTTAAGAAGGTACAGATCTAAGCTACTGCTACTGACAAAAATTCAAAGGATGTTGTGCCTCTAGATTCAGGTTATTTCAGCTCATGTGGGTTTCTAAATTTATGTATCACATTCAGCCTCCACTTCGTATAAATACAGATGGTTTGATGAGGGTGTCTACCTGTGAGACAGCTTGCAAGCTCTCAGCGTATTCAGTAAAGATCTAGGACATGATTCAGCTAATGAAGCACAGGTGCCCAGTCCATGTATCCCACCAGGTACCCTCAGAGGAATGTTTCTTTCCCCTCCTGAATGCCAGTCTGAAGAACAACCACACTTAACAGAAGTGCCTGCTTCATCATCCTCAGATTTTCCCTTTCCTTCTCCCCCCACCATATCTGTACCATAGCTGCTCCCATATTGTTGCAATTGTCTGTGCAGCTGTTACATGACTCAGACTGGGAAACTGAAGCAAGTTATTAACAACAATAAGTTTTTTCTTTTTTTTTTTTCAGCCCTTTGTTTTGTACAGAACTGCACTCTCGTCCCACACCACTGACACAGGTCATAGTAGTTTTTCTTTAGTAAACTGCTGTACACTGATGTCTTCTCCAAGTTATATTGATTTATCCTCTTTTATCTCACAGAGACTGCCATGACTGACAGCACTGTTTGTTACTTACTCCCAACTAACCTCTCATAAGTGTTCATAAGTCTGAGCTGTAATTGCTCATGCAGTCTCAATGCACCTGGAAACAGTCCCCAAGAGAAGTGAACATACAATCCAGTTTGTGAGCTTACTGGATTGAAAAGTATATGATAAATTTAGCCCTAGTTTAGTACTAAACTGAATGGTATACCATCATTTGGGAAAAAAAAAAAAAAAGAAAAAAAAAGTGAAATTGTACTTTTTCACTGTATGCTAAAACACAGAATCATAGAATCATTAAGGTTGGAAAATGCTGCCAAGATCATCTAGTCCAACCATCCACCTACCACAAATATTGCCCACTAAACAACGCCTGTAAGTGCCACATCTACACATTCCTTGAACACTTCCTGGACAATTTGTTCTACTCCCATACCACTCTTTCTGAGAAAAACTTTTTCCTAATATCCAACTTGAACCTTATCTGATGCAACTTAGTGCCATCCCCTCTATCACTGTTATGCAGGAGAAGAAGCCAACCCTTGCCTCACCACAACCTCTTCTCAGGTAGTTGTGGAGAGCTATAAAGTCTCCCCTGAACTACCTCTTCTACAGACTAAACAATCCCAGTTCCCTCAGCTGCACCCCGTAAGACTTGTGCTCCAGACCTTCACAGCTTCATTGCCCTTCTCTGGACATGCTCCAGGGCCTCAGTGTCTTTCCTGTGGTGAAGGGCCTGAAACAAAACACAGTACTTGAGGTGCAGCTTCATCAGGGCTCAGTACACCTCCCTGTTCCTGCTGGCAACACTATTTCTGATACAAGCCAGGAAGCCATCAGCCATTTTGGCCACCAGCGCACACTGCTGGCTCATGTTCAGCCGGCTGTCAACCAGCACCTCCAGATTCTTTTCCTCTACACAGCCACTCTGGTCCAAGCCTGTAGCTCTGCCTGGGGTTGCTGTGACCAAAGTGACCTGGCACTTGTTCTTGTTGAACGTCATCCCATTGGCCTCAGCCCAGTGATCCAATGTCCAGACCCCTCTGTAGGGCCTTCCTACCCTAATGCAGATAGACGCTTTCCCCTAACTTGCTGCTGTATGCAAATTTGGTGTACTCAGTCCCCTTGTCCAGATCATCAATAAAGATATTAAATGGAACTAACTCCAATACTAGCCCTGAGGAACACCACTAGTGACCAGTCATCAGCTGGATTTAACTCTATTCATCACCACTCTCAGACCTTGGCCCTGCAGACAGATTATTACCCAGCAAAGAATGCACATGATCAAGCCACAGGCTACCAGCTTCCGCAAGAGAATACTGTGGGATACAGTGTCAAAGGCTTTGCTAAAGTCTAAGTAGACTACAACAGCCATTTTCTCATCCACCAGGCAGGCCATCCCATCATAGAAGGAGATGAGGTTGATTAGGCCAGAATGCCTTTCATGAACACATTCTGGCTGGGCCTGATCCCCTGGTTGTGCCACACATGCCATGTGATCACACTGAAGATGATCTGTTCAATAAGCTTCCCTGGGGCTGAAATCAGGCTGACAGGCCCATAGTTTCCCAGATCCTCCTTATAACCCTTCTTGTAGATGGGTGTCACACTGGCAAGCCCTTAGTCAGAATTGAAGAACTTTTGTTTTTGTATTAGATTAAGCTTTCTGCCAGCTTTATTGCCATATTAGGACTTCAGATCTTCTCTGTTCTGTGAACTGGAAGCTAAAATTTGAGTCTGAGCCCACTGAAGGAAATGGCAAAACACCAGATGACATATATTGTAGCACTGACCACTGAGCAAGAATGCAAGAGCTCTCAAGGAGGTTCAAACATATTTTCCCATTGGGAAATGTATAAAAATCTTATTTCTAAATGTTATTTAAAAAAGAAAAATGTTAAATGTTAAATTCCAACCTAAAATAAAGAAAATGTTCAAATACCTTCCTTCACATATAAATTTATGTTCTTCTGTTTGTTTGTTTGGTTTTGAGAAAACTTGATATTGTTGTGTCAAATATTGGAGGAAAAAAATGTATTTGTAAAGAGTTTACTTGTTTGTGCTGTTAGGCCCTGAATAAACTCTGAGGGCATATCTGAGCTATCAGAGGGAGGTTTACAGCAAAACAGAAGGCTTCAAGTTTGTCTTTCTTCATACTAGGCCAAATAATCTTTAAAGAGAAAAGTTCAAGTTTTAGTCCCTAGTTTCGCATGCTCTCATATCATAAAAAATCCTGAAAGTATAACTGAAAAGAAGTAAAACTAGAAAAGGATAAACTCCAGTGAATATAATTTGAAAGGCAATTGTTCTCCACAGTTTTCCAGAGACATAATGCATTCTCATGCATTCTCTTAGTTTTCTTTTACTCTTTCACTCTTTGTCTTACGTATAATCTTAATTAGCAATTTAGCCAATTTTACCTCCAAGTATTAGTTGTAGTTAAGAAAGTTCTCAATAAATTGATTTATATTATTCCTTTGAGTCTTGGATGGCTCCATCACAATAGCAACCCCTGCTGACTAGAAAAGATGTGACTCAGGAAACAGAAGATTCACCTTCCTCAAAACTGTTTTTCAATGAAAATATTGAAATGATTTCAAAATCTTGCCATAGGAAATTGGACTTGAAATCTCTGATCAGTCAAAACATTATGTTATTTTCTCTTTACCTACCTCCTCACTGACCTCAAAATTATTGTGCTTATCCATAGAATCATCTTCATCTAACAATTCTTCATTTATCATCCTATCAAACATTTGAAGAAGTCCAGACAAAAAAGACCTATTATACCCTATTGACTATAAAATAAGCTCTCAGCTAATTTGGCATTCACATCTAGATAACTAGATATTTTCACTGTGCAAGATGAAGTTGTTGATCCCTTTTGTGGTAAGTTGATTTTAAGAACTTTGTTTTAATAGTTTTGTAAAATCTAATTGGTTATTCTCTTTTTGACCTTCTCAGTTCATGTGCCCACTTCTTGAGCTCAAAGTTACAGAACTCTAACCCCATATCTTATATATTCTCTGTTTTTTCTTGATATACCTCTTAGCAGGGTTATCTGTCCAGTTATATTTTCTTGCCAGATTTCCTCCTTGCTTAGGAAAGAATCCTAGTCCTTCTTTATGATAAAGCATATTAGCTTAATCAGTCCAGATAGCATTATTAACTTGTTCTTTCTCATCTGTTGTTTTGAAATAGAAAGCCTTAGTCTCAGATCTTCACTGTATTAACCCTTCAGTGTAATTGAAGTTAGATAAAGCCACAACTATCTGATACAACACTTTTTTCTTTTCCCTTCCACCATTTTGTATAACTATCAAAATCAAATCAAAACAACACCATATTTGATTACTCAGAGACTTTCTGCTAAAGGAGTTTGATACTTATTATATCTATATGTATCTGAACCCCATCACTAAAAGTAGCATATTACCTCTATTTGTAAGCTCAGGTTTATTATTCCTCTTGATCATAGAATCCTGGAATCATTCGAGTTGGAAGGGACCTTAAAGGTCATCTGGTCAAATTCTCATGCAATTAACAGGGACAACTATGGTTAGATCAGGTTGCTCAAAGCCCTGTACAGTCTGACCTTCAATGTCCCCAGGGACAGGGTATCCATCCCCTCTCTGGGAAACCTGGTTGTTAGGAATATTTTCAAGAGACATAAGTACTACTCTTTAGCACTAATATAGCTCTCACCTCTCCAGTTAGTACCCTAATCAATGTTTACCTCTTTAGCAACAATCCACAGATCTCTTAACATCTGATTTTGATAATGAATCCCTTTTATTCTCCTCCTCTGTGGCGTTTGCAACCAAACATACTTCATTTTATCCACATTATTCCTTCTCATCTATCGGTAACGTTACTCAACTACCTAGATTTTAAATTTTGTCTTTCTTGGAAAGCATATGTAGCTTTAGTTGTATTTTATAGTTTGTGGAGATAGATATATCTCATTGGAGAGTGCATTTAACCTGACTGTAGTGGATTAAACTAAATTCTAGGAAATCTATTCCTGTTTCTTCCTATTTGTGCATTTCCTTATTTTGTGCATATCATTTAGGAAAAACAAATCAAATTGCACTTAGGAATGAATCACTATAACACGAGACTTGCCTTCAGCAAGGCACAGTGAGTGTTTTAATTTGCTGTACTTAACTGTAAGAGCTTGAACTCCTACTTGTTAGGAATCACAAGCCCTTCATTTTTATTTATTTACTTTTAATTTGTAGGAATTCAGTTAGTTTTCTCACCATAGTAAAATCCACAGACCTTCTTACAACCTCACTGCATATTTCTGCAAGGAAAAGGCCATAAAAAGAGGCTGAAACAAGCTGCAAAGTATAATGCTTTTTAAATCTATAATTCAGATTAGTCAGCCTGGGATTTGTTTGAATTTGTGTTTCAAATCAGATTAGAGGACAATCAGAATTTCTTAAAAACTGATTGGCTATCTATTCTCATTGCAAACAACATTCTTCCAGTCACCTTCCCACCTACTACTTAGTCACTTTAATCTACCTTAATAAATTTAGCTAGACTTCATCTAAGCAGTTCTCCAAACTGCCTACTCCTCATAGGGAGATATTTAATATAAGATCAGCAGTTATTCTGACTCTTTACTTCTTAACTTTCTAAGATTTAAGTGCTGATCTCAGATCAACAGTCTGGAAAGCCATGTGACATCAAAGTGAAATCTTTGTTTTGCACTAACTTTATATGTCTGGAAATTTTGGCATCAATAAACAAAAGTAAACAACTAACAAATTCTAAATTTGAAGTCTGGAGCTTTCCAAATTCAGTCTTCTTATAGCCTTTATGATAAATTCTCCCTGGGGATTTCCTGGTTTTTGCTATGGCCTGAATCACTGGGTCAGAAGGTGTGAATAAATACTTACTAATGAGATGAGATGCTTTCATCTGTGATCTGATTGCTGCTCTGCATTTGATGTAAGTCATCACATTCAGTTTAAGACATATGCTACAGCTGAATTGACAATTCTTACTAATAACTGAGAGCAGATATTGGTTAACTGACTATAGCTGCAGGACAAAGTTTGAATATTAGAGGAAAAAGAATTTCCTTCATTTGTTTATAAGCTGGATTTCATATTAAATACAATATTAATGAAATGTGGCTTCAATTACTGGATTTCCTTTTCTTTATTTTAGAAATATGTGGGATTAAGTACTTAAGAGAAAAAGCTTTTCAGAAACTTTAAGTGCATTTCAGATATGGCATAAATCTTTCTTTCTCATTTGGACAAACAACATGAGTGTGGTAAAAATGGCTTCCCCTGAAGAACTGGAAAGGAAAAATCCTTCTGTTTTAACACACTGCCTTAATTTTTGTGGCAGCATTTTATTCTTACAGGATACTCACCACCAGTTATACTTTATTTCCTCCAAGGAGAATTTTGAGGTTTAAAATGATCACGCAAGAAGACTACTGTAATTTTTTCCTCTAAGATGTCTTTCTGTATTGTTCTTTGAGCAACACACCTGAGAAAACATTTATGTGCTGAAACGAACAACAGAATTGTGCTTCCATGTTCAAGCAAAAGATATGCAGTATGTTGTTATAAGAGTTCTAGCCATTTTGTTATAATGAACTTAACAGAACTGAATGCTTTTCTAGCAGTGCCATTTTTTAATAGTTTTACCACAGACAGTGGTGTGATGAATAGAAGAACATTGTATGTGCTTTATTTGTCTGACTAAGGCGACCTTTTGGTTCTGTTTTTTCATGCCCACCTATTCATTTTTTCCTCCTGTTTCCAAAAGAAAAGTATGTTCCCAAACAAGTGTCTTTTTCTAAGTAAAGTAATTTTTGACTTCTCCTATGTGTTGTTTTTTTTTTTTTTTTTTTTTTTAA
>PPHD01001870.1:26411-39431 GCA_002909625.1 Bambusicola thoracicus
AAAAAAAAAAAAAAAAAAAGTTTGCTGCTCTTGCCAATTCAATTTTCTTCTATAAACTCTGCTGGGGAAATAATGTCATTTTATCATTTAATAATGCAAAAACTAAAAAGTTTAAATAATTAAGATTGATTTTCTGGATCTGTAAAAGTACAGCACAGGTAGTCCTTCATACCTCTCTGCTGGACTATGGATCAGATCTCAACAGCTCAAGTCTGAGCAGACTGATGTCTGCATATGCTTGCAGAGTAATCAAGAAGTCAATGCATACAGACCTTGCTGTGGATACAGCTGAGTAAGTGTGCAGCAGGACTCTACTACCTGTGATAGCTGGTATTTCAGGCTCGTAAGAAAATTCCCTATAATGTGATACTTAGTAATGACAGCTTGATATGCTTCTGAAAATATCAAGAAAACAGGAATAGTGTCAGTAGAGAGAGAATAGAGCTCTGATTTGAGGATAAGATTCACCATCTCTAGAGGAAATCATGAAGAATCCAGACAAGTCCAGGCAGCCCCTTCTGTGGCACCGTGCAGCCGCCTGTAATTCATATAGGGAAGCAAGCTTCTGTTAATGTTGTCAACCTTTATGATTTACATTTGTCCTTACATCACTGACTGTGCTTTCTTCTGATAACATAAAAGTACTTCTGTTTGTACTTGCTGCTGTGCTTGAAAACCACGGCACATGCCTTCTGTCACTTTGCTGACTGATTAAGTGTTTTGGGCCTGCATTTTGGCAAGAGATTAACACCCTATCATGTGTTAAGCAAAGTTAAACTGTCATGAGATACACAAGAAGACCACATTCCTACAGATCAGATTCTCCAAAGCAAACACAACTTGAAAACACATTATTCTAAAGAATAATTTACTAGGATATATTGTATTAAAAAGTCTTTTAAAAGCAGGAGCACTGCTAGTTTGGTTTGGCTCTAAATGTCCACCCACACATCACAGTTCGGAAAATTCAGATAATGATAAAGTGTCTTTGATGTGCAGATGGTGTTTTTTTTTTTTTTTTTTTTTTTTTTTTTTTTACTCTTAAAGCAAACAAATAAAATGTATGGCTAAAGTCCACTCCTACTGTATGTGGGAGATCACTGCTGACAAGTCCCTGGACGTGTCATGGACCAGAAGACTAGCATACTGTCCCACAGGGTCCTAGAGGGAGCTTTTCCAACTCTCATTTAGATACTGGAAGGGAAGTATGAGCTTATGTTTTCCATTTATGTATACGTACTCATGAAAACACAAGTCTCCAGACTAATTAATCATTTTTTTTTATAAGCAAGAATAGCAATTCTTCATAGATGTTCACATGTGCACATGTCTGTGTGTCTCTGTGTGCATACAGCCACATCTATGGCCAAAAAAAGAGTTCTGTGCAATATAGAGTACTGATAATTATTGTTCTACTGAACATAATATACTTTAACACGTTGTTTTTTCCAGCTTGCTTTCAGATCTTATCACTTAAGAATGCTGTGATCTCAGAAGCACAGAGTTAGGTTTCTACTTTATGAGTACTGCAGTGAGGGGGTAAAGAGTTAGGTCTAATGGCAAGACCTTATAGAGTGATCCAGTACATCTGGACATTTTCTGTGATCCAGGGATCTGCTCTACATTAAAGCTTTGACCCAGAAATGAGGATGTGAAAACATTCTTCTACCCAAAGGGATATTCTTGAGAGCCACATCAATAGAAAAATAAATAAACAAATAAAAATTGCTGTGCACTTTTCTGAGTGACTGAATGATTCAACACTAACTAGGCAGTGACTCATTAAATAAAAGACCTCCATCCTGTCTTGTATATGGCATCGTGCATATTTTTCTGTTAACAAGGAGGACTGTGAAAAGGGATATGCCAGAGAACAGTGCCAGGATTTGAAATGACGTTGACCGGTTGGAGACATAGCCATTATTAAAAATGTACTGAAATTGAGTATGGAAAAATGCACCATGGGAAAGAAGACTGAGGCACATGAATTATATATTGGAGAATAACATCTTCAGACAAATTGTTTTGAAAAGGATCAGGAAAGAAATGGTTTGACTCTGAAAGCTGAACATGAGTCAGCACCCTTGCTGTTACAAAAAGACAACCTCTTATGCTACATAAACAGACCTATGATCTGAGAGGAGACGTACTTAGTAGTCTTTCCATTTAAGGCAGGAAAGAAGTTTTAGGTCTGTGATGAAGCACACATTTGGGGGTGATAGACTGGAAAAAATAACATGAAACCTAATTGTAGAAAACTCAGCATAGAACAGAGTAACTGATCTTTAAAAAATGATCTGTGAGGAAAGGCTGGAGAGCTATGATTGTTTAAGTTGGAGGAAAGTAAGAGGAAACAAGAAAATACCGACGGAATACATAAAAGCTTGTAACAGCAACAACAACAACAAAAAACATTCTTATATTACTGTGACTAATGCAAAAATTAATGAGTTTAAATAATAAGACAGACTGAAGACCAGGAAAAAGTTAGAATCATAGAAGCACAGAATCATTTGAGTTGAAAGGGATGCTAAAAGGCCATCTAGTCCAATTTCCTGCAGTAAACAGGGACACCTACAGCTAGATCACATTGCTCAGAGCCCTGTACAGTCTGACCTTGAATGTCTTCAGGGATGAGGAATTCCTATTGTAAAAAAATTCCTTACGAGGGAGGTGATTGTCCCCCCCTATTCTGACCTTGTGAGGCCCCAACTGGAGTAGTGTGTCCAAGTCTGCTGCTCCCAACACAGGAAAGTTGTGGAGCTTTTGGAGATGGTCCAGAGGAGGGCCACAAAAATAATCAGAGCTGGAGCACCTCCCCTACAAAGAAAGGCTGAGGGAGCTGGGCTTGTTCAGCCTGGAAAAGAGAAACCTGTGGGGAGACCTCATTACAGCCTTCCGATGTTTAAAGGGAGTTTATAAACATAAGGGAAAGTAAACTTTTTACACTGGTAGATAGTGACAAGAAAGAATGGTCTTAACTAAAAGAAGGGACATTAAGATTTGATACTAGGGAAGTTTTTTACTGAGAGAGTGCTAAGATGCTGGAATGATGCTTAGAAAGGTTGTGGATGCCCTGGAGTTTAAGGCCAGATTGGATGGGACTCCAGGCAGTCTGATCTAGTACTTGATCTAGTGATTGGCAACCCTGCCCATGGCAGGGGAGTTGGAACTTGATGATCCACGAGGTCCCTTCCAACCCAAGCCATTCTATGATTCTATGATTCTTATATCCAATCTAAATCTCCCCTCTTCTAGTTTGAAACCATTCCCACTGGTCATGTCACAGCAGACTCTGCTGAAGTGTCTGTCCCCTTCCTTTTTATGGCCCACCTTTAGATACTGAAATGCTGCTCTCAGTTCTCCCCAGAGCCTTCTCTTCTCCAGGCTGAACAGCACCAGCTCTCCCATATCCTTGTATGGAAGGTGTTTCATCCCTTGGATCATTTTTGTGGCCCTCCTCTGGGTGTGCTCTAACAGGTTCATATCTCTCCTTTGATGAGGACTCCACGTCTGGATGCAGTACTTTAGGTGAAGCCTCTCCAGAGCAGAGCAGAGGGGCAGGATCACTTATCTCACCCTGCTGGTCACACTGCTTTTAATGCAGTCTAGTATATGGTTGGTTTTTTTGGGTGCAAGTGCACATTGCTGGCTCATGTCCAGCTTACCATCCACCAGTACCCCTAGGTCCTTTTTGGCAGGTCTAATTTAATAATTTAAATAGGCTGTGGTAGAACTTCTACTGGTGGAGATCTTTCAGAAATAGTTAGGAAAACATTTGTAATGAATGATACTCAAGAGTTGGTTTTGAGCTAGGGCACACAGAAGAACCCCTTCAGGGAGACTTCTTTCAGTTCAGTCTTGATTTTGTGGCAGATTCTGAATTTTCCTCTGGAAACGTGTCACTGGCACAGGGTAGAAATCCCTGAGAAAGAGGATTAAAAGGACATTTTTGTTTTACTTTTATTTACTCTATTGCCAGACTGCATAATATGTGTTCTGTCCCCAAAGGAGAGATGACTTACAGTGACCTTATTTCTGCAGTGATTTGCCTGAGAGACTGTAAAATCATATATATTAACAAAAATGGAACAGAGGTACATTTTGCTCTGTGACTATTTCAAGATGAAAGACATTAATGTCATTAATCAAGGATATTCAGAGAATATTCTCAGCTTGTCATTCAAGTAATCTCTGTATTGTTAAGTCTCCTTTAAATAATTAGATCAGTAGATACCGATCCATACATTTTCTGATACTAAATTCTGTCTGCAAATATTGCAAATACAGCAGTAGTTTCTATTTAGTGCCAGATTATTTACAATTACTCTTTCTATAAAATATTATTAAAATCAACTTTTCCTTTCAAATTTGATAATAATAAGATCTTAAAAAATGTACTTGTAAGTGCATGAATGGGACACACTTGTTCATATTCATCACAAGAAACATAAGAACATCTTTGAACAAGGATTTTTTATTTTTTATAATGTTAAAAAATATAATAATAGCCAATAGTGGAATCTATTGAAATTGTTTCCCCAGTTAGTTACAGTTTGTAAGATTTTTTCATCCTTCCCAGATTCATTTGGCACTATGGAAAATCATAGAATCATAGAATTGCTAAGGTTGATCCCACAGGGGATGGGATCACTGGGATGATCCCACAGGATCATCCAGTCCAACCATTCACCCATCACCAATAGTTCTCACTAAACCATGTCCCTCAACACAACATCCAAACATTCTTTGAACACCTCCAGGCTTGGTGACCCCACCACCTCTCTGGGCAGCCCATTCCAGTGCCTGACCACCCCTTCAGAGAAGTAGCATTTCCTAACATCCAGCCTGAACCTTCCCTGGTGCAGCTTGAAGCCATTCCCTCTGGCTTGATTCCCAAAATACTGGGAAAGAAGGAAGGGAAAAAAGAAGAAAGGAAGAGAGAAAGAGAAGGAAGAACATGAGGTGTGATCATCCAGTTCCCATAGGAACCTTTGGAAAATGTGTATTCTCACTGAAATGTATTGTGAACTTAAATGTGTACATGAGCATATCCTTCATGTGATCATTCTATTTTGGTCGATGATATACTTATTGTGCATACTTTTCAAAATTATACTCATGGAGTACACTTACACAACATTATGTAGGTTGACTACAATGTGGTGACATATCACAAAAATAATCTGTTTTGGATTGACTATGGAAATCGAAAAATGAGGGACAAACTAAGCATAAACTTGCTAATAAATGTTCTCCTTCTTATTGTATGGACTTGTAGTGAGCACATATAGCTATGCAAGCCACAAAGACTGGTTGTTAAGAAATGCTTGTGTATTATACTGGAATTCTGGATGTGAGTACCTTTAGTTCAATCAGCTGCATCAGGCAGACTTTCATTACTGAAAGCATATTCGTCAAGCTGTAGAAGTGTTTTAGTCAGATTCATAGCATGGCAGGTTCACTCTCAGCTAGTGATGCCTACCATTGAGTTAAGAGTAGTAGATTCTATCTCCAACGATGTCTTAGCACTGCCTGAAGGCAACTGGAGTACAAAGAAATTGGCCAAGTCAAATCTATGTTTCCATGAGTGTAAATGATGCAAGTACCACTGCACACATGGAATGACTGGCACTTCTGTCACAGCAGTGGTCCACTTCTTACGGAACATGTCAAATGTCATCTGGAAATCTCTATAAACAAACAGCATATAAAAAACCAGGGAGACTCCAGCTTACCTGAATACTGAATGCCTAATCTTGCCTTGGGGAAGGACTACAAACGTGAGAAGACTGCAACACATTTAATGTGCACAGAAGTAATATGTGAACGAAGCCTAAGCTGTGAAAAATCTTTTCACCCTAGAACTAACAGACTGCAGCACAAAGGCATACTTTTCAAGCAGAAAACGGAAAGCATTAGATTCTGAAAAGTTCCCAAGTGCCTCCAATTTCTCTCAAAGGAGCCATAAGAAAGTCAGAGAAAGATCGAACCCTTTCTTCAGCAAAGTAGAAGAAAAATACTTATTTGGAGAAAAATGACACAGTCAGGCAACAGAAATTTCTCTGCATCTTTTGTGTAGAAAAAAAAAGATGCTACATGTTGAGTACAGATCTAAATGCTACTGGTAATAAATTTACCCTCTTACATAATGCTTTTCAAAACAAGCAGAAAAAGGTCAGAGGGAGGTATTCTGAGGTTAGAGTAGGTAACGTGTCAGCCAGAAAAAATAAAGGTAAATCCAGAGAGAGAACCTTTGGTTTTCAGTTATAGAGAACACAACAATTTTACTATGTTGAAAATTTTAATAGAACTATAAGAAATATAGGGCTGAGAGGCCTGGGACAATTCTGGAGAAGGGAAGACTTGAGAGGAGATCTTATCACTGTTTACAAAATATCTGAGGTCTAAATCTTATATGTAGTCTGACCTTCCATGAACCAACAGAAGCATGTGCGTAACCACTCAGTGAAGCTGAATCAGGAAGCTAATCCAGCTGAAAATAGTTCTTTTAATTTATTTTTATTTTACTTTATTTTATTTTAGCTACCTGAGCCCACTTATCTCTGAGCCAGCTGAACTGCAGTTCCATTGCATGGGAAAAAGAAGGAATAAATGGCAAGGGGAAGACGGTCAAAGCAACAGCAGGCAACCAGACTGTCTTTATCCACCCTCAGGCTGTGCTATGCATTTATGGCCTC
This sequence comes from Bambusicola thoracicus, assembly GCA_002909625.1. NCBI lineage: Eukaryota > Metazoa > Chordata > Aves > Galliformes > Phasianidae > Bambusicola > Bambusicola thoracicus. The sequence continues at coordinate 33,113 of PPHD01001870.1, forward strand.
AGAGTGAATAGCAAGATGATGGCTTGACCTATTTTTGCCTACACAGCACATCTCTGCCTTTGCACAACTCTTAGTGCCACATGAGCAGAACTGGTTAGGACTAATGAATATATCTAGATGGAAAGAAAAATTGTTTTGTCTTCAGCTGGATAAACTACTCAATCCACTTCAAAAAATGGCTCTGCAAACACTTACTCAGAGGTGCTACACAACATGAAAGAGGGAGAAAATTGTTTGATTCACTGAAGAAATTCAAATGGAAACACAGCCTCTATAAAATAAATAATAATTGTCATCATAGAAACAGAATGGTTTGAGTTGGAAGGGACCTTTAAGATAATCTAGTTCCAACCCCCTCTAGACCAGTTTGCTCAAAGTCCCATCCAGCCTGGCCTTGAATGCTTCCATAGAGGGGGCATCCACAGCTTTGCTGGGCAACTTGTTTCAGTGTCTCACCACCCTCACAGTAAATAATTTCTTTCTAATATGTAGTCTTAATCTACCTTCTTTAGATTAAAGCCACTTCCACTTGTCCTATTGCTACAAGCCCTTATAAAAGATCCCTCCCCAGCTTTCCTGTAGGCTCCCTTCAGGTTCTGGAAGGCCACCAGAAGGTTCCTCTTCTTCAGGCTGAAGAGCCCCAGTTCTCTCAGCCTGTCTTCATAGGTGTATGAATCCTTCTTTGCTTTCTGTCTCACAGCTTGCTTCCTGAGGTATGCCTTGTGATAAGACTCTAGGAGATGAGAGGTGGGTGCTGCCGCATGGCAGTCAACATCACTGGACAATTTACATTTGAAAGTATTTCTTTGGAGCTGTTTGCCTTTGGCCCAAGAGTTAAGGGAGTGCTCAGGACTGTTTACTGGATTGTTTATTGGCGGAAGATCTGTCCTGTGCTATGGGAGATTGGGGGATGATGCAACAAAGAGGGAATTTCAAAATGTAAACTAAGCTAAGAAAATACTTTATAAACTCATAGAACAATATTGCCAGCACTGAATGACTATATCACTAGGCTACACTAGACAGCCGATTTACAGATTGCCACAAATAAATAAATCGAGTTTCAGCTTAAAGGTTTGATTGCCTCACTAGGTAATTTTAACCTTATATCTCCAAATTTTGCAAATCTGTGACAAGGAAATGCTTGATAGGGAGATCTCAGCTAAGTACAGACTTCACTTTTGTCCAAGTCCACTCAGCAAAACTGTGATCCTAAATTCTTCTGCTCTGTCTTCACTAACCTGAAAATCACACTATTATTGAGTGAAGGGGTTGATAACATTGACGGTTCCATTTTGCCATGAAGACTTATTTACAGTGTTAGTTTATGTTTGTGCAAATGTGATTTCTGTGGCAGAAGTTATTTGTTTAGAGGCGTTAGATCTAGGCAAGGCTCTCATGGTGCCAACTGCAGTGTGTCCCTCAGTCCCGGAGTCAGATCAGGTGCAGGAGAAGAGCAGGTAAAAATGATCCTGAGGGTATTTTTGAAGAAAAGTGATGTTATTGGGAGGGAAGAGAGAGTAGAAGTTATGAAAACTGTCCCATTTCCAAAAACAAAGTTTTCAGGCTGGAGATATTTCACCATCTTTCCTTGTGGGACAACAGTATTACGTGCCTGCTTGCAAAACACTGAGTGTACCTTCACATTTTCCATTAAGAAAAATCAGATCTGTTTTTTTATGTAGTCATGACAGGTATGTGATGTTATTTCCAAATTTAAATATGTATGTTGCTCATTAAAAGATTATTCTAAATATAAAGTGTATCTCAAAGAACTTGGGCTTGTACCTGAATTCCTCAAATAACATTCTAGGAAAATAATTAAGTCAATGCTGGTACATTTTTGCAGCAGTTAATGATAGCCATATGTGAGTATCATGAATGTCAATAACAAATCTGGAGGGGCTACATGCGCATCTAACTTTTATAATGAAAAAAATAAGGGGAAAAGATGACTTAACCTTCTGGGCCAAGAGGAGAGGGAAAACATACCCTTTGTTCTGCAGTAACTCAATTTTGATTTCTTTCTGTTGTTTTACATGAAGATATCAAAGTGTTTGGCACATCAAAAATATTTGCTTATTTTTTTCCCAGACTCATAGCCGTGTGTGCACATTTCAGTTCTTCCCTTAGTCTCTTAGAACTTTGATACCTTTCACAACACCTTTAACAGAGACACTCAGAGAACAGTAAACTTGTTCTACACAAAATGTATCTTCAAAGATTAAAGAAGAGTATCCACTAACTTGGAGAGGACCTATTTCCTTGATAAAAGGATATATTTATGTAGCACCTATTCTGCAGCATGCCATATATTGTGCACTTAGGAAACGGGAAATATTGTGTACTGCTGATACTGCCAGAGTGAGCTTTATGGAATCTAAGTGGCTACAGGTTGCTGGGGGCTGGACAGAAAAGCATGGGAGCAGACGTGAGGTTCTTCTTGGTGCTGCCTGCTGTGGTGGGCTGATTTTGGGTGGCTGCCAGATGGGCCACTGAGTCTCTCTCTCACTCCTCCTCCTCTACAGGACATGGTAAGAAAATAAGAAAGAAAAGTTCATAGGTTGGTATAAAAACAGGGAGATCACTTAGGAATTACCATCATGACCAAAATTGATTTAACTTGGAAAAAAAATAATTTATTTCCAATTTAAAATAAACAAGAATATGAAACAAAGACTACAGCACATTCTAACCCTCCATCCAATTCTTCCCTGCCTCAGTTTCAGTCCTTCATTCCCAATCCTTCTTTCTCCTCCCCACAAGTAGTGCAAGGGTGAAGGAAGTTTGCGTTTCACTCAGTCCTTCACAGCAATGCCCTACTGCTCTTCTCGCTCTTTCCCACATTCTGGTGAGGGATCTTTCTATGGACTGTAGTCCTTCAAGTACTGTTCCACTGTGGGGCTCCACCCCACAGGCTGCAACTGGGGTCATAGTCATGGACTCTTCCACGGGCTGCAGGGAACTTCTGCTCCACACCTGGAGCACCTTCTGCCCTCCTTCTGCACTGACCTTTGTGTCTGCAGGACAGTTTCTCACACATTTTCTCACTCCTCCAGCTGGTGTGCAGCATTTTAACTTAAATACAGTTTCCCAGAAGCACCATCAAGTATTGCTGCTGGCTTCAGCTGTGTCCTGTGGTGGGTCTGTTGGAGCTGTCTGGAAACAGCTGTGTCTCACATGGGGCAGCCCTGACCTCTCCTCACAACCTCTTCAGCCCCTGCTACCAAAACATTGCTACAGACACCCAGTACTCCCATCAAGTGTAAGGGCTCAGATAAGAGCAGATATATCCTGATATATCTGTGGGTCTACACCTGGCTGTCTCACAGAGGCAGGGCTTTGGCTTTTATGGCCATGGGATCCGCTGAGCAGTTAACTTCAAAGTTAACCTTGCTCTGGGGAGTGGTTGGATGAGCTGACCTTCCAACCTAAATTATTTTGAGGTTGTACACCTGGCAAGAAGAAGGCTTTGTCTCCTGGAGAGACTGAATTTTGTTTCAAGTGCCTGTTTATCTGTTGACAGAAACTACCTCTTCCTACAGACTTCCTACAGGTCTGACTACCATAGTTAGCAGAACACTACTTTACAGTACTGTGCACCGTAAAACAAACACTAAAACAGAATCACACTACTTGTACAATATGGATTTTTCCCAGTGATTTCTGAATTAAAGAGATCTGTTGAACATAATGAGGTTCAGCAATGCCAAGTGTAAAGTGTTACAAATGGAGTGGTGCAATCCCAAATATGCATGCAGAGTGAGAGAATAACTCATTAAGAACAGCCCTGTGGAGGAAGGCTTGTGGGTCTTGAAAGAAAAGCTGAGCGTGAACCAGCAGTCTGCTCTTGAAGCCCCAAAGGAAAACAGTATGCTGATCTGCATCAAAATGGGTGGCTGGCAGAGTGAGGGAGGGGATTGTCCCTGTCTACTCCGTCCTCATGATGCCCCATCTGGAGTACTGCATCCAGGCCTGAGGTCCCCAGTTTAGGAAAGATGCAGAGCAGTCAAAGAAGGTCCAGAGGAACACAGTGAAAATGACCAAAGGGCTGGAGTAACTCTCTCAAGAAAGGTTGAGGAGCTGGCTTTAATTTAGCTTGCAGAAGGCTCTGGGAGAGCCTCAAGTTACACTTGAGGTAGGTGGCGGTGGAGTCACTGTCCCTGCAGTTGTTCAAGAAAAGGATGGATGTGGCACTCAGGAAATAGTTTAGTGGGCATGGTGATGATAGGTTGATGTTTGGACTTAGATGATCTTATTGGTCTTTTCTAACCTTAATGAGCCTATGATTCTATGGGTGAAGCGTGGAGGTACTTGACATAAAGTAGACAATTGTCAGGTGACGCAGTTACTTAGCAGCAAGTTTCCACTTTTGTTCTCAGAACTGATATGTATCAATCTATCTATCTCTCTTTTGTATTTAAGAAAATAAATAATCCTACATCTAAATACTTTTGATCTGACCCCCTGTATCAATGATGAGATCAAGACAGCTAAAAAAAATTAGAAATCAGATGAGAAAAAAATAAATAAAAAACAAAATTAAGCAGAAGTTTGTCATTAACTTTCTTCAGCTTTCATTAATAGACTTGGGAGTATTTTATTTTCAGTTGAAGGTCTACTTCAGATATTTAAGTTGTATAAACAGAGCAGAAAAGTCCTCTGTGATTATGAAACATATTTATAAAACCTCAAGGTTTTGAGGGAAAAACACATTAATGTGTGACAAATCAACTATTTTGTCTTTTGGGATTTTACATTGGGTTTCCCATGCACTTCTCCAGATTACGTTCACAGCACACTCTGTACTATGGTATCCAAGAATACATTCCAGTCAACCAGAAAATAAAACAGGATATATGTGACTGGAAAGGAATACAAATAACATCCCTTTTAAACAATGGCCACGTCAAATCCAGTGAAAGGAACTTTATAGTCTTTCAAAGAGCGATGCTGGTACTACCAATGCATTTCACACATCTGTTGGGTTTGTGTATCATGGAATAAGGGAGAAATTCATTAAAAGTCTGTACAAGACCAGTTGAGAAGATGATATAGAGAAACACATCAGCAACACTAAGAAAGTGAATCAACTACATAAGAAACATTTGTAGAGCTGTAATGTTTATGTTGCAGTGGAAGGAAAGCTATAAAACTCCTTGGAAGATAGGTTCTCAGTAGGACTAGTTACAACTTCAGTCAACTGATAGTGCCCAAGACCTGAATAGACCTTCAAAGCCTGTAGCCAAAAGTGAAATATCTGCATTTCTTTTTTTTTTTTTTTTTTTTATTTTGGCCAAAACTATCACCTATCATAGCGAGTAACATTTTAGTCATATTCATGTCATATAGGCATAAGCAGTTGAATTTGGAACATAAATAAGGAACCACTAGTACTTATGTAGATGGATACACTTCTGGGATGTGGGGAAACACAATGTGACACATAAATTAAGAACTGATCTCTCTAGTTTACTGAAAGATAGCTACAAACAGAAGTTACTTTTTGCACTCCTTAGATCATGACACCTCAATGGGAATTATTCTTACTCTCTGTGAGGGCAAGGATGCATTTTCACTCCATCTTCTGATCCACTTGAATAAAAAACTCAAAGAATTTTCTTACAGTCCTTAGCTTGCAATTCTCTAGATTAGCCATTTATTGTAAATAATTATTTGGGGATCTAATTTTTGAATAATTAAAACCCAATTGGAAAGCCAGATTTTCCTAATTTGAATTGCATCGAACTTGATTTTGAAATGCAAGTGTGGGTAAAGATGAAAAAAAAAATGATTTCTAGATTCTATCATTTCCTATTCAAATATGTAAGTTGGAAAAGGGATAGGATAGATATGTCTGACTGATACAACTTCTAAGGCAGAGCCTACCCCCACCCTTTTTTGTTTGTTTGTTTGTTTGTTTGCATCTTATTTCTTTTTGGAAGTGACCCTGTCTGTATTTATCCGTGGCTATTTGTAATTTTATCTCATTCCTTTAGGTACACAAAAAACAGTGCTGAGAGAAGAGATGGCACCCAGACGATATTCCTCAAGGTCTGGACTCTCTGTTTGAGGCTGAAAACATTCAATTTACAAAATGAAATTGATCATTTCAATTTAGAAAAAAAAAGCATGATTCTCTTTGGTGTAATTTTATCTATTCTGTTTGATAATCGTAACAACTGAATTCAGACAAGTAAAGTTGAATTTTTGTGATATCTCACCAATAGCTATATAAAAGCATCAAAGGTTTGCTTATTTTTACAGGGAAAGAAAAAGACAGCTGATAAACTCAGCATTACAAAGCTGTCTGAAAGTT
>PPHD01001871.1:0-39429 GCA_002909625.1 Bambusicola thoracicus
TCCAAGAGGAAAAAAAGAAAAGCAGACGAGTGCAGAGAGGAGCTCCCAGACAACACACAGAACAGATACTACTTTGGTATGAGTCTGGTGTATGTGTGAAGCTATTTCTGTGACCTGCATAATTTATCCCACTGCTATTGTTCTCTTTTTTATGGCTTGTTACGCTTCAGTATGTCAAATAGAAAAACACAATTTTTTGCTGGCTCAACCAAAGAAATGCCGAAATAATGTGTTCAAGCTACAGAGATTCCCAATGCAGACGTTACCAGAATTAACTGTGTTTTCTGCTCTGGAACATACTTCTAGGGTATTCAGATAGATTCAAAGATTCAACTGCATTTGTATATCATTTTATGTTTTAATTATGTTCTCTTTACCTGGATTCTTGATGGAGTCTACTATGGTTTTGTAATTTGCTTTATTTGCACTCAAGCCAGCCATAACATCTTCAATTCTCCACAAGTCTTTTTGTATTTGTGTTTTCTCCTGATAGTTTTCAAACAAAAGAAAAAAAAAATTATATCCCTTTTTAATTTATATATAATGGATTTATCCTTTTGTTACCAAAACCAAACCAATGTTTCAGAACTTACAGACATAGAAATAGGTTACACAATTATTTTAAAATTTAAAACAAGCAAAAACCACATTACCCACACACCAACATATCTTGCACACAGACCCATAGAATTTAGAGCATTTTCTGAGTCCTGGAAGATTTCCTAGAGAGGACATATGGAATGAGACATCTCTATATTGTTCCCTACAATATTATTCAGGCTACAAAATCCTGCTTCTACATTAAGTGAACTCACAGAGACTTTTAAATTGAACTTCTGTCTTAAATCCTTTAGCACACTTTAGGATGCTAAGGTAGCATTACAAAACTCCTCTTCGCAGATTTAGAGGAAACGTCCAACATTAAAAAGAAAAAATATATGCAGTCTCCATGAATAATGTTATAAAGTTGCCTAGCAGCCAGTAATGAATTAAATATAAAACCAGAACGAAGCAGGGATGACAAATTTAATTTCTTTCTGTACTTGGGTGGCTAAGCCTACTGGATATGATGTGTTCTTTGGTCTCAACTTGTGTCCTGTTTGTTCTACTAATTCTTCCCAGCAGGCAAGAATGGGAAGCTTTCTTTACCGTCTGGACTCTGCCTTCATGTATCCTGTGGCTAGAGGCCGTGGCTACTGAAGCCATCACTTCAGGCACGCATTTATTGCAGTCATCATAAACCACAGATGGAAACAGCTATTCAAGGCGTGTTTTTTTGTTGGTTGGTTTTTTGTTTTCTTTTCCCCCCACAGGTTGTAAGGAATCTCGTTGATTTACTGTAATCCGTTATTTTTCATAAGGAATCAATGCGTAATAACTCTTCCTTAAAAAAAAAAAATGGCACTAAGAAAAAAACAAATAATATTGTTTTCCACGTGTTTTTATAAAGGCAGAAGGTTGAGCAACACTGTAGTTAGGAATTGCTTACAAACTCCTCAGCAATGCTAGGAATCTATCACTTGCCAGGAGCTGCAAAGTAACTGCTAATTAATCCCATAAAACCAAAAGAGAAAAACTTTAGTAAAAGCTCTTACACCTCATAGAACTAGAGAAAGCGTATCAATTGCTTTCTACTTTCTGTCTTAGCTCAGAAAATATGTTCAGTCAAGTTACAGATCAACAAACAGGGTGCCAAGAACACAAACATCTAAATGATGGAGAACGTTATTTGCCTGTTGTAAACTCACTCCATGGATGGGATATCTTGAAAGACTGTCAGGATACAAACTATAAATTTGCACATTTCATTACCTTTTTCTGAGATTAATCATACTACAAGGACCCAAATGATGGATTTACAATGATCAAGTCTGAAGACTGGTTAAAAATCCCCACACGTACAAAAAAATCCTGCTTCTGATATCACTCAGAAAAACTGCACGATCTGTGATATACACAGACCGCGAGATCTTTTAATATTATTTCTTCCCATTACTTAAATCTCAGTGTGAAGAGAATTTTTTAAACCAAAAATGGAATAGATCTAAAATATAAAGAGATTAATTTATTTTTGAATTATGAAAGTCAGGATTGCTGTTTACCAAAGGGTATAAAAGTACTTTATGGGCAAGCGTGAAAAGTTAGTTTGGAGAGCTACATCAGTTTCTCTAAATTCCTTCACACAGAAACATAATTTAGAATGATTTATAAAACTAGAGCAGAGACACTTAATGAGAGACTATCACTTAAAAAATACTTCTACATTAATTTCAGCATGACTTGATCCCCCCTTGACTCTTAAACAATAGACAATGAAGCTACACTCTAAAAAGTAAGATTTATTTTGAACAAGCTGTTTGAACCGTTTAGTTTTTAATCTGTTAATTAGTGCTACACATAAATACTATATTGTTTTCTATAGCAACACGCACCTGAGATTTTATAGAATTTTTAGTAATATTTAATGAAAAATGTACAGCTTTTTCAGTACAGTGTGTATTTATTTAATGCTATTGCAAAATGGTAGATAAATAATCTTGAGCCGATACAGAGTTAGGTAGTAATCTAAAGACTGTAATGATTACGGGCACTTATAATGGAACTTCTTTGAAGGAATATAACTTTAAGAATATTCACTACTTCCTGGGAAAATTAGTTCCCCTTACTATCTCCGAAACAGATATTCAGAAACATGTATGTATCTGTGTGTGTGTGAGTGTGTGTACATCAGTATCAGTATGCACATGTGAAACACATACTGTGCTTAGTATACACATAGGTATGTTTATGCGTACACTTGGTATGAGGTGCTAATTAAACTAAATTAACATTTGTTCTGTGTAAACCATCTGCCCACCTACACGTACTGATAAATCACTTCCCACACAGACAGTATTTTAAGCAAGTTCAATACACAACTAGAAACTGTTTATTAAAGCATTTTGTTCAAATACATTCTGTGTAGACTTGAACATCCCCTTTGTTAATCAAGTGGATGTCATACAGACCTGATTTTTATTCTAAAATACCCCTGGGATGTTTTGGAAGAATGTATTCTACAGCTGAGCTCAAACAAATGAGATTCTGGCTCTAGAAACTGACTACATACACACACACACCCCAAAAACAAACGAAACCACCAAATTTATAAGTGGCTGAAAATGGAATGTGAAGATTGAAACATCTAAAAAGGTTTTACTCCTCTTGTTTTGATACAATAAGTTTATCCATTAATAGTGAAAACAAATATACTAAATTGCCTCTGATCTGATGCTTTTCTTGCAAATATGTACATTAAAAATGTTGAGGTTTTTTGGTCCAAAATACTTAGAAAAGTATACAAAAGTTGACAAAAGTATACAAAAGCCATTGTGCTTAGACATGGGAAAAATAACCTGGACTGTATTCCTGGCCCTAAGAATAAAATCATCAGTTATAAGCAGGTATGCAGAATTAATCTCATATGCCACATCCAGTTCAGCAAACAGAATAGCTCAGCTTCAAACAAAGCTTCTTTCTAAGATTCCAAACTGAATAATTGATTTAAAACTGAGATGCTGTTAAACACTTATTCCACTTCACATAACAATCTGCAGAAATAAATCTTCCATAAACAGAACATGACAAAGAGCAAGTAATGACAATAACAAGCCAGCAACTGATGTTCTTAAAAATGGACAGAGAATCCAACAGCGTCAGACCAAATAAATGTATGACTAAGAAGTCCTGCATAGTCTTATAAATTAAACACGTTATCAATGTCAAGATGTCAGCACGTAATAAAAACATAGTAAAATAATGATGAATTTCCATAGAAAACTTATAAGAAACTATTAGACATCTGGAAGATAGCTAGTTACTGCACAGCAATGCTGTTAAGGTTTCAGAACTTTGCAAACTAAGATGTGACAGCTGAATACAATGCAAAAATTACAGAGCACCTCTCCTATGAGACGATAGCTTTCAAGTTCAGAGATAATCTCGCAAGTAAAGCAGTGTCTGGAAACAGACTCACCTGAGATACCAATGAACTATTCATCTGTTCCTGTAAGGCTTTTTTCAGCTGGCTCACATCGTTTTCTAGTTTCAAATATTCTTTCCAGGCATTTTCCATTTCCTAATAACAAAGATAATACTCTAGCACAATTACGATCAAACACGATATCACTATCAATTCTCTAACTGAGCAATTGAGCGTTGTTAAGATGGATTTTTTCCTTTATAAAAAGAAACAAAAAACTCTGTTCTATAGCCTGTATTTTATTTATATATATATATACACACAAACAAACACATCCTCTAACTTGATAAACTTCAAAATGCTTTGTTGCTTGCAAGACTACATCAAGAATCCCTAGTTAAGAAATTCTTGCCAGCTTACAGACACAAAACCATTTCTTGAGCATAAAATTGCTGTTTACAGTTTAGCTGATTCTAATATGTTATGAAAGAAGCGAGTTCTACTTCCTTTCTACCTTCCTGCTCTACTTAAAGCAAGTTAACAATTAAAATTCAAACAGGGAAAATGATATTATAAGATTATAAGAAATGATATTATAAGACACGAAGTAGGATATTCTTTGAAAGTTCTGCTTACAGTGTTGCAATGTCACTGTAAGCAGATAAACAAGCAGACACCTGGAAAATAAAGCTATCCTATCTATGTTACTTAGATTATTGCCAGCACCTATGGCACCACAGTATGCTTTCTGACCCAGAACTGAAAATCCAAGTCAGTGTAAGGAGTGATGGAGTAGGTTTCTTTTCCTCTGAACTTTGGAAAAGAGACAACTTGGGAGTTGAGCAGAAGAAATATCAGAGCCCTACAAAACCATGAGATGCACTGTCAGATTGGATAGTGACTAGGAGTTCCCCACTCTTGTACACAAAACAAGGTCTACCACATGAAACAAGTGTGAGTCAGGCTCAAAACAAACAACAAAGTGGTTATCCACACAGTGGGGAACAGATCTATGCAATACCTTGTCAAATTATGTTTTGGATGCAAAAGGTTCACAGAATTGAACAGGGAAGTGGACTTGGAAATTAGATATACTGAAGACTACTAGATAGACATAAAATAACGGTCTCAGGAATTTTTTTTATCAGAAAATAGAAGCTGGATTGATCATCACAGAAAATACCACCCATCTCCTAACCGTACTCTTCCCAAAACATGTGCTTATGTCCACTGCTGAAGCCCTAACACCGCATGAGAAGAAATCTTGGGCTGGGTCAGTGCAGCCATTCTCACAGTGACTCGCTACTTGCCAGATTAAATGTAAACAGCTTTCACAAACCACTTTTCAACAGGCAGAAAACATTGTAAAATCAATTTTATGAAGAGCAGATCCTGTTTTCACTGAGAGGTAAGATTAATACAATGAGCACACAACACCCGGGCTCATATTATTCTTTCTTTGCCAATTCTTACAAATATTTTCAGTTAAGAAAAATGCAACATTAAATTACATTTGAATATTTACTAAGTTGTAATGGTAAATTTTGACTGAAATACAAACAGACTTACCCAAGCCCTCTTCCCTTGGAAAAATATCACAAATTCATATTTATATTTGCACTGTGAAAAGGATTAGTTGAAAGATTTGTAATTTAAGCCCTATAAGAGACAAAACTATTAAATGAAATTCTGAGCTCTTGAAGGGAGTGTATTGAAGAGGAAAAGATGGAGAGGTCGCTCATACTTTTTTTTTTTAGTATCCTGCACTTCAATAAAATCAGTTCATAATAGGACTTAAGGAAAAGTACAGTTTTCCTCTAATTGGCATCTTAAGTATTGTTTTCTCAAAACAACCTGAAATACGTACTGTTGAAACTTTGGATATTTCAGCCCGAATATGTATGAGATCTTCTTGTAAAAGTCTTTGCTGGTAGGAAATCTTTTCTGCATGCTGTGGTTGATCTTTGTACTGTTCCATCTGCCTGTGTAACACCTCCAAAACAGACTCCAGCTGATCCTAAGAAGAAGCAGAGAATAGAGAAGCAGACAACAGTAAGCTTACAGCATTGATGGCAAACTTAATAAACACATTTATCTTTGTGAATGTAAGAGCTGTATTCTATGCCTCCAGTGTTTCTTTAAGCCACTAGGTTAGGATTGGCCTGCTACTGTGGAGACTAAGAGGTAAATGAATGAAACACTGCAAGAACCTTAATCACTTAAATTTTCTATAACATCTCTTTAAATTGTCAAACCCATGGAAAACACAAATCAGTGAGAATATTTCTATTTATACTCTGTGCAAAACTGTAATTTACAGTTTTAGAAGAATCCCCCTAAACAGCACAGAATTGTGATAGCCCTAGCACACCACAGTATTAACAGTTTATTTATAGGTAACTTCTCACTGACTGCTATAGTTAAAGCAGCCACGTGAGGGATTAAAATACTACCTAAACACTAAGTAGGCCTGATGCATTCAGTCAGAAGTAGGTAACAATGAGGCATTTCCGCACACCAGCTCTCTGAAGGATCTACTTGGATGGCGTTTCCATTTCAGAATGCATTTTTTTCTGAGCAACCTGGCCTTAGACTCTTTGACAACTATAGCTCATTGTTAGGGAAGCAGATACACATATGCAAGGGAAGACTAGGAGACACTTCCGGTATTGTTTACTGTTCAAACTATGACTGGAAAGGGCATGGAGGGAAGTAGGAGGGTTTCAAGTACAAACTTGTCCAGAAGTATTCCAGCATTTCAGTCACAAACCTCAGAACAACACACAAAGCTATCTACAAACCAGCATAGTTCCCAAATAACTACGAATGGGAATCTCACTACCACACACAGCACGCTGCTGTTTATGCAAACAGCGCTTGCATGAGTGGGAAGAACTGCAAATGAAACAACTGCTTCCCACTACACGAATCATAAGACATTAAGCAAAACCACACAAAACTGTGTATACACCCTGATTTGTGAACAATGCCAGATTAATCGTACGTGGTTTTAAAACACTGATCTTCAAAAACGTTTTCTAAAAGTAGGTACTCAACCTTAACATAAAAAAATATTTTACATTAAAGTTTATGTATATTTTCAAAGAAATCTATCACAAAGCAAGCAGCATCCAGTAATTTATTTGTAATTCCGTATTTTATAAGTATTTTTAATTTTATTAAGATCTTTTTACTCTTACTTTATTTTCCTTAAGAGCTCTTATTTTGTCCTCCAAGTCCTGCAGAATTCTGTCCTGCTCACAGAAAACGCTCAGCTTGACCTGAAAATAAAACCATATCAGCATATGTAACATCAGATTTTTAAGAAAAGCCTCCACTAACAATGTTTTATCCCAAAGAGAATAATAAAGGCAAACAATTAACAGTACTACAAATGGCCAAAAGAACACCAGAGTTTCTGAAGTGACGGTTGATACTTACATCAATATCACTTTCTGCAACCTTGACGGGTTTCGTACTTCGATCCTTTAGCATGTCACGGCCCGACACCTACAAGGAACAGGTTTGAAAGACCTGAGAAATCTGCTGCCATCTAAAACATAACTATGTTTCAGCAATGAAAACAAAAGCTTTCTTAAATATTCGAGTTTAACAACAAAGATTAATAAGAAATAAAATTTTGGATACAAGTCTCTTAAAAGTGCATTTATCTTCTCAAAAATGCTATCAGAAAAGATTATCAGTTATACTATGCTACTTATTAACTCTTAAAGTAGCTTAAACCTGTACAAAATAGCATAATCCCATTTGTCTGTGGTTACAAATATCCTGCTCCTGCAAAACCTAAGTTTTATCTCTTTCCTTTTAATAACTTGCTCAAGCCCATGAGGACTTGAATAGTACTTTTAGAACGCGCAACTACAAGAATAACAGCGTTAACTGATGACTGAAATATACCTTTCTGGCATCTACTTCATTCTACAAAGGACAGTCTCTTCCATAGCAGAGGGTGAATTTTATTAAAGACAGATTTCTATAAAACTGCAGGGTGGCATTTAATTGCCATTGATCTATTTTGATATAGTTATAATATTTCTAATTTCTCATTCCATAACTCACTGTTTCCACATTCCATTTCTCATGAGATTACCTACTCACATAACTCAGTTTTTAAATTGATACAGATGGTACTGTATCACACTTCCTACCTTCCAGCAAGCCTAAGATGAAGGTGTGCCTATCCCTTTGGAAAAGTTTATTACTTCCATTGTTTATATTTCACACTTTTGCTGAATAAACAAGGCTAAGAGAATGGTCATATAGTACGGCTCATGAATTGTACAATTTTAAAAGCCTTACTCAGTTAGAATACCGATTACTTAATTAGAATACTTTTAGAGATCCATTAAATCAAATACCATCTTAGCAAAGGAACACCTGGTATTGAGAAGTACAGTGCTCAAATGGACACCAGGATGTAAGAAAAGATCACCTAATTATTATATTGAACAACATAACATTGTTGTCTGAAATGGTAGGGATGTTAGTAGTTTTTGTTGTTGTTCTTTTGGTTACTGTGGTTTTCTTTGTTTTGCTTTTTTTAGTGGGAGAGAAACAGCAGTTTGCTATTTGCTGACTGGCAGTCTATAGACTTAAGCAACACAACTTCCTAATTAACTTAACAGGATCACACTTGATTTCTTAAAGTAATTATTTTTTACTGCAAGTGAAAATCGATATTTGATACAACTTCCCTTCTCATCTCACAGGCTATATGAGTATTTTCAGATAAACTACATTTAAGACAGAGGATTACAATAACTACTGATGCTTAATATCTTCTCTCTGACTGCAGGCTCCATTGACATACCTACTGTGGGACTTCACATGGAGAAATTTACACATTTATTACCTCCCCACTCCAAAATCAAAAAGCAATTCATTGTCTCTCAAAAGTTATGTTTTGATTTTCAAATATTTTCAACAGTGAATACATTTAAGAAAAAAATCCTATTTTGCAAAGGTACTAATTAAGTGCTAGACCCTACATACAATAGTAAGAAATAATTACATATACAAAGAAATGTTAGCATGTCTAAGTAATAACAAGTAATAATTTTAGAAGACTTAAAATTACACTTTAAGACTTCAAATGAAGACTTAAAATTACATAATCACAGCTATACAGATTTTGTTGATTTTCAAGCAGTATGAGAACATAATGAAGATTCAGCATGCTTTCGCATTTCCCAAATTACACATCGGACTTGCTGCTTGACACAATCATTTTCATGACAAAATAAAACCAAACACTGAGGTCAGCCATAACTCCACATACACACTCCAAAAGGCAGTGGGGGAACAAAGAAGAAAAAGAAAAAAAGTAATAATTTTACAGAAAGTTCTACTGTTTGCTATAAGACACCTGCAAAAGCCAGAATATGTACACATCGACTGCTATTTGAAAAAGCAATGGGATGAAAGCATTTTGGATGCAAGCAATCTTACATGTATACTGGAAAGTAACCCCTGTGCTGAGTTCTTCAGCACTTTGTAAATCATGTTGATCAGAGGTCCATTATTTTCTATCTGTTTTAAACACAAGTTTGAACAATAGCTTGTTATAAATGTAAAGACTGAAGAAACAAAACCTTAGCACACAAAACTCCATCAGCAGCAGCAATTTCGTGTTCTTTTTTCACAAAGATCCTCAAAGTTTAGAATCTATATATTTTCCCATTATGGAAACTATAATTAGATACCTATCTATGTTGTTATTTTTCAGTAAATCATTCAACCAACCACAAGACTTCTGTTTTTTACTTTCACAAAGCACACATACCAACACACAGCACAATCACAGTTTAACAGGTGCCAGGAATAATGGCAGGACATTTTCTGTCATGTAGAACTTAACTTGCACCAAGAGCTTTATGTTGATAACTGGAGCAACGTAGTCAAACCCTTTGTGAATGAAGACATCACAATTCACATTCACACTTACCATTACTCCCATAACAAATACCTGCAGCATTTCCTTAGATACCTGTATGGCACAACCTTGTACTAGCAACCTCTTCCAACAGCAGTACGAACAAAATGGCTTCACACATGACTACAGAAGAACGAAGCAGCACCAGTGCTGAACAACTGGAGAGGGACCCAGATTGGCTTAGAATGGTTGCACAACATATACTTAGAGGCACAAAACTCTGCACTTCAGCAGGCCTCACTCATTCATGTTTTGTGTAAGTCTCTCAGGAATGTCTGTAAACTATTTTGAAGTGCAACTGCTGTCCAGAACTCCTTTAGCCTGATTGAATGTTATTTCATTGTCTTGGAAAGGGAAAAATCTTTCTCTGATTGTGTTTCATCTTTGTCTGCAATGTCATCTCGGAGGCTTGTGGGGAATCTTTCACTCACTATTTCTGCTCTTCTTATACAGGGTTACACCTTTCCACCTTCATTTAAGGGATAAAAAAAGCCATAACACACCTGTGGAAATTTATTTGCAGAAAAAGCATGATTGTGTTATAGCATAGAGATACAACATCTCTATTTTGTAAGTGAAAAAGAGTTGAATGCCCTGGCATTTTTTTTTAATGTCAGAACTAGTTTGCATGCAGGAGAAAAATTCTGAAATTGGTATTTGTTAAGTGTATTTATTGAATTTATACCACTCGTATGACAAAGCACTGTAATGTTGAACAATACCATCTTAGTATTATCATCAAAGTATTTCTTAGCTAATATTTTTTGGCTTTTAAATAATAATCCAAAATAGACTAGTAAAATAGGATAAGACTGAGGTTTCTCTGGGGACAATATATCTGACTTATGACAAATTACTAAATGCCTTGTAAGCAGTTATTGCAACCTGTTTTAATACTATGGCAGGAATTACATAGTTAGTTCTCATTTTAATGTGCTATTCCATGTTGAAAAGTTGTATTTCAAAACATCTAGAAAGAAATATTTTCAGAGATAATGAAGTAAAAATGTTTGACCTCAGTTCTAAAATTTTTAATCCTATTTCAAATTGTTTCATAAGAGTAGATCCAACTCAAACGCCAATGAAGTCAAAATTGATATTTGAAATAAACGTCATTATATCTAAGCCTTCAGTGTCTTCAGAGAAGGGCACCCTGTATACTGAATTCACAATATTCCACCATTACTGAACCAATTGGTAATTTGCTTTGTTTCATTGATACCAGCTTTCCTCACACTGTGAATTCAATACTTTATACTTAGTGGCAAAGCACAAATTCAGAAAGAACACAGACACCTACTCAAATTTCACAAGATCATTTTAATCTCTCAGCACCCTGATCTGAAATTTATATTTTCAGACCATTACTGAAAGAAGATTATTCTTTTGAGCATGAAAATATCTGAGAAAGAAATAGCCACCTTCAAAAATTATATCGTTCTTATGGAACCTCATTTGCCACTTCGACTGTCAAGATTCGTCAAAAGGAAACTCAAAGTAATATTAAGTTTCTTCTTGCAGCGAGATCAGTTTTCCCCCGTACATTTTTCTTTCCAGCTGCATTTGGAAGGCACAAGGGGAGCTCTCAGGGGGCCAATCAACTCCTCATACCTCGGCTGCAACGAATCAATCTGGAGGGAATCCATTAAAAAGTTAGCAACCCATCCTATTAATTTCCCTAATCACCTAACATTTTCAGGTACTTACAACATGGTCACTTGTAACAGTGAAAGTCATCGCTTTAGAATGGAAAGAATACTGTACTTATTCATAACTTCTAACTGTAGGGCATCCTAAATTGAAGTGTCACACAACTCAGCCAAAGGCTTGGGATGCAGTTACATTTGGCACAGCCAAGAACACATCAAGAGCAAGGCCTGAAGTGATACACGTCCAGCTGATTCTACATTTGTATGTTAATGATTATAACAGCTTGTATATATAATCATTTAGTCTACATACACCAGGTATATGATGCAATATATATATATAATATATTTGTATTGCTAATATTTTCCATTGATACATTTGGTTGGATATTCAATCATGAAAGCGTCAGATGAAATTGAAGTTGCCATACTAATGGTATTATTGCTCATTAGTGGCACATAGGCAAAGCCTCTTGGCATCAGTGATAACTACAGACAAATAAAGAAGGATTACAAGGTGTCTAACTTCACCTTTATTTTCAGAAAGACCATATAATGTGTATATGGTAAGACATGCTATACAGCACAGAATGAGGTAGACTGCTTTATTAAGCAGTATCATGTTTGATTTTTCCTTCAAATACCTGGTATCAAAAAGTGCTTTCAAATTGCCAACTATCAGATGTATCAGATACAGAAGTCATTTCATTTAGTCGGACACTCTGATGCTGAACACCATATTAAATTTTTACTTAGGAAATATCACCTATTATTACATGGGCAAATTATATGTACACATGAATGAATATATAGATCTGCTATCTCTTAGCCATCAGAACAAGAAAACAACGAAAGCTTCCAATTAATCACCACATTTTCACAAAAAAATACATTATAAATGCAGCCTATTATAAAAAGGAGAGAAAAGACAACTCTTGTAGATTTAAAGGGAAAAAGGTGAACTGAAAGAACGTCTTAACTTAGAGGAGCTGACTTCATATTGGCTCTAAAGCAACACCAAAAACATTTTGAAGCAGTTTTTAATCTTATTTCTTTTTAATCCACAAAATACCATCCATCTGAAGTATCTGAGATACAAATTTAACTAGAAACTGAAGTACCAACCACTTTGCATTGCAGTTCTATAACTACTACCATAAGCACACACAATTTTAAGCACAACCATAGCAAGAGACACAGAGTTTCAGTCTCTGAAAGAAAAACAATTCAAAAACCTGCAGGTGCAAAGATGATACACAGAGACAGCTGGGTTATAAAATAATGGAAGTAAACTTTTATAAAAGCTTACCTTCAGATCTAAATACTCCAAATCCTTTTTCAACTGGATATAAGTGTCATCAGCCTTCAGGTAAGTATATAGAAAAAAATACAGTATAGTTGAAGGTTTGAAAAATAACTTTAAAATAGATGGTAAATATAAAGAAAATGATGAAAAAGTAAACAAAATAACAGAGTAGGAAGTACATCAAAAGCACATTTGCTCCACCAGCATATTGCTATTTACAGCTGAAAAATGGGCAAAATATTTCCTGAGATCATTACTACTTCATGTCTACTCTTTGAACAGATAGACTTGATTTTTTACACTGCTAATGGGATACACAACTACACAAACAATACGTTTTCATATATTTTTTTCAAGACCAATTTCTGCTGACTATCCCTTCATCAAAAAGATTATGGAGTTGTCCTCCAGCACAATATATCTCTATGAGAAGACTTCTTCCTAACTGAACATCATATATAAATAGAAGCCCGTATATACACTTTTTGATCAAATTTCACACACATTTTAAGATAAGCACTCCTTCATTTAAGAAAGGCAAGAACTAAGCTTCATGAATAAAACACTAAGATTTCACTCGTGATTGGAGAATCCATTTCACTTAAGTGATAGCATTCAACTTGATCCCTCTTTTTCAGTGGTTCACCACTAACTGTTGTCAGCTTAATCAGATAGGTACATTCAACTAGTAATATCTTCCTTAGAATCACTTCAAGAAAAGCATACACAGACGTCATTTGAAAGATATTTATTTTTTCATAGGAGGTATTCATGATACGTAACCAAGTAAAACTTGAATGTTGCAAGTGAACTTGGTAAGAAGCCAAAATTCCCACAATTTTTGCTGAAATTCTGATAATTTTCTATTCTGAGTTCACTAAAAATCTGACTAAAAGAAAAGCACAACTATACCTTTCTCAAGCTTGTGCCAGTGAGACTATGTATTTAAAAAAGGAAAGAAAACCCTTGCTGCAGTAAAATCAATACATTACACTTACAATGCTTTAGACGCCATCACCTAAATCATTGTCCAAGTACCTTTTGAATCTTCTAGAGGACCTGACTAGAAAGTATGCCCATTTTTAAGGAGAAATCCCTATTATTGTAGACCACTTTAGTGCAATTGTTCTGTAGGTGAGGTAAGGAAAGTAAACTTTTCCAAATTAAAAAAAACCCTTGAATTTTAGGCCAGTATAAAGCCTCCACCAATTACAAAAGGAGTCGCCACGTTTTATCCCTATTTTTGAGGCTCTAATATAAACCAAAGTGCTCTTCAGGAACATTTGTTTCATCCCACATTTAACTTTCATACATCAATGCAATCAAGAGCACCGTTCAAGGTGCCCACAGATGTTTATGAGCTAATGTTCACCTGCAGAACTGATACAGTTACAAGATCATATGAAGGTACAAACTGGCTGATGCATTTTAACTTGCAGGTGAGGCAGCGTGTGGAACAGGGAGCCAATCTCACCATGAAAGCAGCACGAAGAAATGATTTTGCTTTAGAATGAGCATATCTAATCTTGTAACACATTTCTGAAAATGCAGCATTTTCAGAAATAGTGCAAAGAGGAAGTATACGTAACACTTTGAAACATATGCACTGGTACTCTGTAGATTAAAATGCTTATTTCTGACAGCAAGAACAGCAAAGAAAAACTGCAGATGATCCGGGCATTGTAGAATACCAAAGAACGGGCAAGAAAGCACAGACCCAAGCATGCCACTGACGAAGCGTTTGCAGAGTCACAAAACGTCATACGGTACAGATGAACCAAGCAGCAGCTGACCTGATAGGTAGAATTAGTTGGCAAGTGCTGCAGTAATTGTGCGATTGTGTAATTTCGTATACTAGCCAACTTAGCCTGATGTCTCCTTAATCGAATGAGAAGCAATGTTAGCTCTTCAGGCTGCAGGTATTTAGACACATTGTAAAGAGGAAATTAGCAGTCTTCAGGAAGAGTAACTGTAATTATGTTTTTCACCTCAGTGCCCAGAAAGCAGTAACTTGACATGATTAAGCAATTATTTCATTAACTCTGCATTTGGTCAAATAAACATAACAGAAGTTGAATCCTGTAATAATAGCTTGCTCTGGTTCACAACGCAAATAAGAGCAAAATCCCTACAGGCTTTATTATTCCTATGCACTGCTTAAGTTCAAGTTACACATTCAAGTTATTTATGTTTTAACTAATGAAAAAAACAACTATGGAATGAGCAGGATTTTAAACTTAACTACAATAGAATGATGACATGAAAGGCAAGGAAATTGCTCCGTCAACTTACCGACTTGCCATGCAAACTTGGTGCGCTCACGGTATGGGTCATGTAGCCCATGGATGGCATCGAGCGTCGATCAATGTGAGTTGAGCTCTGTAAGAAGCCCCAGGCAGAATTATAAGCATTGCCTCAAGTGAGATGTATGCTGTACTTGAGGAAGTGTTCTGAAGATATGCGCCTCTGCTATAAATTTTGTTTGAATTGAAGCCATGCTTAGATCATGGGCCAGCCAGATCCTCCAGTAATTATGCAGAACGAATACAACAAATGTAGAACCTGTGACGCTGGACAGGGCAGTGGATTCTGGCAGCACAAGCAGCTTAAGAAGCATGTACAAAGCTGTTTTCACCAAGTCAAAAAAAACACTCAAAATTTCACACACACACACACGTAATGTCTCCCAGAGAAAATTTGCTTGGCTTAACACCTTTAAATAGCAGGCTTGTACACCATACAGTAACAACTGTGAATGTCCTCCTTTAGCTATGGAACAGTTCTCCACCGCTAAGCCACTGACAGGAGTGACACCTTGTGGCAAGGGGTCCCATTAATACCAGGTTGCATTAAGTGATTTGATCTGTCTCCTTCTGCTTATAGTATAAGCACCCACTTCATATCCATTCTTCCATCTTTCCTTTAATGCCAAGCTCTTATGGCTTTCTTAAAGGCAGACCAGATGTCTGAGAATTTATTTTTATTCCTGTCTGAATCTCACTGAACGCTGTTTTGTTCTGTTTCTGTGCAACTGGGTGGAATTAAATAAAGTGTTCCAGTGAGGGGGAGTATCACAAACTTCTGTAGACACGTACATTTCAATGTAAAATTATGCTGTGTGCTTACATACAAGAACACAAACATTTTTCCTCAAGAAACCTCTACAGAGAAATTTTGCAGTGAAAATTTTGTTTTCATATATGGTTTCATATAAAAATCAATGTGACATGAAAAGAGTTTCATTTTATGAGTAAAATTTATGCAGCTACGCCACACAGGAAGGAAGGAGACTACTACACATTCCCTCATAGGGGATGTAATGCTGCTTCAATTTCAACGTAGAGAAACTGATGTCTGATATAACAATCAATAATCTATAATAACTTTCGGTGCTGCACATCACCAGACTTCTTCATTCCCCGACTCAGAATTATAAATCTAGAGACACTGAAAGACATCTGACAGTTACACAGCATATACTAGGAAAAATCTGCTATGCATGATGAAGTTTGGCACACAATTGAAATTCACAGTCCTAAACTCATGCTGAGTTTATGGATGTACAAGACTCTTTCTTGGCAAATACATTCTGCAACAGAGCTCATGTTTGAAGTTAAAGAATTGGCTGAATGCAGAGACCTTTACTTCCACTTATTCCAGTGTAAGTCCTACCAAGGCAAGTAAGTTCTACATTGATTCGATTCTTAGATTCCCTAGTTTCCTTAGGCAAGGAGAGCCATACAAAGTGCTAATTGAGAATGCCTCTGTCATCTCTGGAGAAGAGACTAAAAAAATGCCAACAATGCAGAAGGTTAAAGTCTAAGACCAACACTACCTGATAGTAGTTAGTCCAGAACGATCAACTCTGCAAAGCATGTAAACTGTCAAACGCACGAAAAAAATATGATGCTTTTAGCCATAACTACAAGCTGGATCAGCTGTATGACCAACTATACTAGCAAAAGGTTAAGAGAAAGTAGACATGGCAAACACTTAAAACCACAACCATAAGTATATAACCAAAGATGTGTTCATCCTGCTGTCTTTTATATTATTCTCTACACTATCCATTAAAACACTACAATTTGTATGCCCAGGTCTTGAATGAAAGTATTCCAGGTCAGCATGATGAGTCACCAATTTGCCTTTCCAAACACACACACACGAATCTGAGATCTCCACAGACATGAGCTCTAGGAGAAAATTACCCACTGTGTTAACTCTCACAGCTTGCAAGATCTTTCAAGCAGGATGTAACAAAAGTTACTAAATTAATCAATATATGACACTACGTGTAAAATAACTTGAAATTAATGTTAGGCTGCATACAAACCTTTAGAGCATTACTTCGAATCTTCCTGGGTGATCCAGCGAAAGGACTGTCTACAGTCTGTCTCTCATCAGATGGTTTAACTGTAAGCCTTTCTGCAGGAGTGTGCGGTCTCCTCGGGAGAAAGCTTTTTGGAGGTCCAGGTGGAGGAATATCAGATGGAGAGGGTGGAACAGATATCGATCGTGGAACATCCAATGAACTTTTTGACTTACCCCGATCGATAAAATCCGAAGAGCCTACATAAAGCGGGGCAGTGGGGCTGCCATGCTTAAACTGCTGTCTCTGCTGCCACTCATAAAGCTGCCAAACAGTTCCATCCTTATTTGCCTTCCTTTCCTCCTGGGACATCTTCAAGTGGCTAACACGATCTTGTGCATACTTGTAGTCACTCGGCAAATTGCGGCCTAGTGGTGGCGGTGAGCTCCCTGAAGGCTGCCTGGTGTTCTTTGGCAAAGTGTGATAGTTTTCAGAAAAAGGTAGATTGGGACCCTGACGTGTGAGAGTCAGATCAGAAGCAAGGCTGCGAAGGGGGGGAAAGAAAAGAGTAAAGCTTTAGCACACGAGCAGGAGTGGTTGATAAAAAAAATTATAATAGAAAAGAAAAAAACAAAATAAGCCCTGGGATGACATTAGCTACTGGACTCCAAATACAGAATTCCTTCAAAAAGGGTTTACAGAAACATTAATGAAGTTACTGAAATCTACCCTGCACAAAAAGATTACACTGAATTCATGTACGTATGCAAACAGTATACAGTGAGGCTTTTAATCGTGTCTAACCTAGAATGACCTAGTATAGATAACTATAAGGAACAGCTGCATTACCTTTACTGAGACCAAAATGAGTGTCAAAACACAAATAAAGAAATTACTGTTGGTTTTAAAGAGAGTCTGCAAATCAAGAATACGTATTTTTTCCAAAAGCCTCTTCACCACCAGGTGGTGCAGTCTGCAAACAGCAAACACAAGCTTGTTGCAAAGTATTACCATTCAAGTGTGGAAAGAAAACTCACTCATCACAGAATGACTGTCTTACATGTTTTTTGCTTCGTTAACATGAACAAAAATGAAGAATGAGCTCCAAGTTCCCAGGTCTGTAAGATTTACTTTCATCTGATCAAATGCTATGGGTTCTACCATTTTAAGCAGCACAAAGATGAGGACCAAAACTCATTGACAAACTAGAATATAAACAGAGACGCTACATCTTGGTATTTGTACTGAAGTCGTAATGCTCCCAGAACTCTAGATATCACTCTATATCCACCAAGAGATTTGAGATAGAAATCTGCGAAAAGTTTTGATGAAGTGTACTTAGATCCTTCTCCTACACTGAAGTCAAAATGTTTCCATAGCCTCACGCATAGGAACCTGCTTGTCTCATTTCTCATTCTACCGCTAAACATTTATGCGTTTCCTCCTTGCAGTCACTCATCTATTGCTTTAGCATTCCCAGACAGGAAACCATTCTGCTACCTTTGCCACAGAGTAACAACAAAACAAAATCAAACCAGATCACTCGAATAAACACCAGCAAAAATAAAATAACCCACAAACAGAAACAGCAAACAAAAAAAACCCCAAAGTCAGAGCAGATTCCTCACTTCACTCAGTAGGCTTCACTCTCTGCATGAGAATGAGATCTGGTACAGAGGGAACTGCAGGAATTCCATGCCAACAAAAGGGCAGGATGAAAAGGAGCATCTTTGTCCAGCATCCAGGAATAAGAGAAGCATAACTGAAGCAGGAAGAAAAAGAATTGATATCCGTAACTGGTGCTCAATAGCTGCCTCTGTGTGTTTCTACTTGAAGGATCTGGCATTGCTGGACTGCATTGAAACACTGCTCTTGAGAAGGTACATCCTTGTGAGAAAGCAGAATAACTGCTGTATGTTGCACAGAGGATTACAAATTCATAAAAGCTGTGCTCTCTCACATTACCAAGAATTCCAAACTACAGGCAAAACAAGTAGGCAGGATGGAACAGAGGCAACTCAATCAGCATTCAGTGGTCAAGTAACCTCCTCTGCACTGCTTTGTATATTTCGAGCTAACAATTCTTTCCACGTGAAGACCAAAGAAGTGGTTTAAAATGTATTTTCTCTACATAGAAATGAGAACTGAGAAATCTGGGAGCAGCAAAGGCTTCAAAAATACATTTGAGACAGGCATGAAGGTGGGACAGGTGACTGGTGACTTTCCTGTGGAAAAAAGGGCAGAGGCTCATCCAAAAGCCAGTTGTTCCTACACTCCACCCTAGTGAAGTCCTCACAAAGCCACCACCAAGGTCTGGTAGGCTTGAGAGGAATTAAAAACAGCTTGGATGAAAGCCATGCTTCCAGCAGTAGGAAGCGCTGACTTCATGTAATACTTCAGCCACACTATAAAAAAGAAGAAAGTTGCATACTGCACAGAGAAAGTCAAGCTCCCTTGATGCAATTGCCTAAATACAGGCAGGTTGTGATTTCTCATTGCATGAAGTAGGGACAAATCCCCAGCTAAGACAACAAACAGGCTTTAGTCAGGTGGCATCTCTGCTACACAAGGTTTCAGACCCGTAAAAATAATTGTGTTACATAAAAACAAGCACCAAGATGACTAACAATTTTTAGAAAAGGGAAGGAACAGTGTCCCCAAATGACTCAAATTATTATGAACTGTAAACAGTGGCTTCCCCCAGAGACCAACAGTAAAATGAACAAAAGTAGATAATCTTGAGACTCTCCTTCTCTTGAAAAAGGTATAAATAATCTAAAAAGGAAAGCAGACAGAAAAGAGTGAAAAAAAGGGCCTGATGCCATATTACAAGATTATTTTCCACGGAAGTCATTCAGGATCTGCAGTGGGAAGCAATTACACAGACAGTATTGTAGAAAGCAAAGATAAATGTTCAAAAGAAAACAAATACCATTATTAGAAACACCAGCGGCATTCATGAGAATACACAAAAACTAACAAAGACATGTAATGTTTCTTCCTTAACCAACTCAGGAAGAAACACAAAGTTCAGCACAAGAAAATATGTTTAATACTGTATTTGCAAAAAAAGAGGAAATTTCTCAACATTACTTCATTTTGTTCAGAAATCTTAAGCTTATTTTTATCAGTTGAATCTTTTTCTTTGTTAGGTGAATTCATTACATCTACCCATGGACTGAAATCCAATCAGAGACTAGTAATTTCTAGACAGCTGTTGGCTCTGACTTTCAATTACTTAGAACACCTTTCAATCATCCTTCCAAACTCTATATTTCTCCTGAAGGCTGAGATGAACATTATTGAAGAAGCTGAGAACAGAGAGGGTTTGGGTGACAGTGTTGGATCACAGTGCATCTAACAGTCATCAAGCAGAGATGTACCTCCAAAGTGACTGACAGCTAACATCTGTTAGTTTAGTTATCAAACAGTTCTGAGTACTTAATAAAAAGAGGAAGCAAAATACCTATTTGAAAGATCTAAATATCTATACAGAGAGTGCAATCCCTGCAAACAATTGTAGCAACAACTGATGTATTTGTATGAGGCACATAACTAAAAGAGCTCTTTCTTGTCATAATCAGCTTGCTGGCAAACACTGCATCTTCATATATCTCAGCCAGAAGAACTGTACTCATTTTGTGTTCAAAAATTCTAAAGGCTGCTAAGTCCTAAGAGGTTATTTGTAACATTTCAGTAACCATGGAGCAATAAGAAATTAAGTGCTCCACTCGTACTAAAAGCAAAATGGAAAGTCAGTGAAACGATCGCCTCTATTTTAAATTTCCATATCCTGAAATCAAGAGTACATCAGACAACTGTCATACCACTTTTAAACATCAGCTCAGTGCACTGCAATAACCTCAACAGACACCACGTTTAAGATCGAGCCATTAATCTCTGGAAAATAGCATACAATTTATTCCAAACACAAAGAATTTAACGCCATTTGTCAGGGGAAGAGAAGGAAAACAAGGTCACCTGAGCTAAAACAACAAATAAAGTTTGTATAAATTACTCAAAGACACAGACTTTGGTTACATCACTGCAGTTACACCCACGAAGGCTCACTGCATGTTTGGCAGTGCCAGATGAGGCAGCTGGTTTTATCTAGGGCATCTACAGCAGCACCACCACAGCACCGTGCCTGGTACGCACCCAAAGTCAATCTTAATGAAAAGAGTTTAGGGGAGAAAACGGTGCTCACTTCGATATCAGTCAAGTCTGCTCACTGCCTACACTTCAGGTATGAAAAAAATTGATGAAAATTTTATTCAGCACTGGGTAACTAGCTGGATAGTCTTCTGGATCACTTTAGACTGATACCTCTGTGCATGTACAGAACAAACACTCAGACATACAATCACCACTTCATTTTTTCAACTGGTACTGCATGATTTGAAAGTAAAGCAGTTGTGAGACTTCCAAATTACAGCATTCCAGCTCTTGGTACAGTTTATGTAATTTTCAGGGAATGAAGTGGGAAGAGAATCCTGGACACCACGGGAGCACCCTAGGATTCCTTCATTAACTAAATGAACAGAGACTTTTCAATATGTGATGCACACATCGTGATTACAAACACAGTGATCTGATGTATAGAAGCAAATGGATGTTGGGAAGAGGAGTATAAGAAAAAAAACAAAACAAAAAAAACCAAAATGCTGTAAGTGGAATAATTATCTGTAATTCACCTTGCATAGAAGTTTATGAATAAGAGATAAGTTCTCCACTTCCCTTTCTTACTCCCCTATAGCAAATGTAAAGAAGCTTTAAGTATCTTCAATCAACAGTGATTAAAACTAGTGGGTTTTGTTTGGTTTTTTTTTTTTTTTAAAGGCACTCTAATCTCACCTTTTCTATTTGTAACACAGCGACAACATTAGAGGAATGTGATTAGTCAATCATACATTGACTTTCCCATGAGATAAACACCTGAAAAATACCATTCTGTACTGGAGAAGAAAAATCACGTTTTGTTACATATCGTCTCTGTATTGTTCCAGTTTGCACTGAATATATTACAAATGCATATTTTCCTTTATATTAAGAACACACTGTTTGGCAGGCTATTTAAAGATAGGACCTATTACTAACCTTTTCGTATCTCCTTTTTGGACTTTTACCCAGTGCTCCACTTGAGCCATATTACTTTTTCTTTGAATCTGTTTATCGGGATTTGTTCTGGGAACAAACCCTCTTTTATATGAGCTGGTACCATTCTGCTCCGCTAGGCCAGCACTCATACTTAATGAACTAGGAAGCGTTCCATTCTTCTCAATGGGCAGAGACTGAGCTACTTGGGACCGTGGTGCATTCGTTAAATCTGGAAATAATGAATCAGCTTCTGTTAACGCATGCTTAGCCTTTCCCTTCTTAGTTTCTAGAGCTTCTTTTCTGTGGATGTAACGTTCCTCTTCCTCTTTTTCTCTTCTCATCTCTTCACGCTTATCGTACCCGAGCATTTCAGCAGATTTTTGATAACTTTCTTTTGTGTCTGTAGCCTCTGTCTTCACACACACTTTACAGGCATCCACGTGATTGACTTGGGGAACAGCTCGTTGATCTGCTTTTTCAGTTTCTCTGGAAAGAAAATATATGTTGGTAATGAACACTGCTTAACCATCAAAAGTTGATACGGTCTCGTTAATATTTGAGAAAGGATAGCTAGAAAAGCACCTTCTCTAGGTTGTACTGAATTTGGCAGATGTTAAGATAGATATGGTCAACAAAACTCAAGTGGTTATCCCAGTTAGATGAAAGTTACCTTTGCAGGAATCTTTTATATGCAGCTGTAAAATAACTGAAAATATTAGTACTGTATGAAAAGTGTTCGACTTGTGTAACACTACATACAAATAACTATAGAAAAGAAGTCTTCCTATCCCAGGAAGCACTGAAAGCCAAAAAACAGAAAACCAACTGCGCATTTTAAAGTAAAAAAAAAAAGTCTTTCATATATTCATAGATGCCCTAGGGACTAGTAATTTCTGGCAAGAGGACAGAACATCTACATTTGATTCAGTACTATCACTGTCTACAGAACCTACAGTTTTGCTATTATCAAACAAAGTTAAATTAAATTAAATCTCCATTTTTCCTAAAATATGCCATTCATGTTATTTTATCATCTCAATATTTCAAAAGTTCCATACCAGAATTCTTGATATAAAATTTGCAAGGCACTACAAAACGTTTAAGGGTCCAAAAAACTTTATGCTGCTTTTGACACAACACATTTCATTTGCAATTTTCTACATGATTCTTCTCCAACAGTTTAATAGTAGCATTGATCTCTGGGTATCACCTCATTTTCTCTAAACTACATTCAGTTTCCTTAAAGCTTTATAGAAGGTGGATTCCAAGTAAATGCCACAAAAAATTGTTTTCACCTCACTGTGATTCAGTGTTGTAAAATTAATGGCCTACTAGGAGAGCTCTGAGCAACCTGATCAAGCTGTGTATATCCCTGTTCATTTCAGGGCAGTTGGACTAGGTGACCTTTTAAGGTCCCTTTCAACTCTAAAAATTCTACGATTCTACAATGATTAAGGACACTATCATCCACTTCTAATGTGCCAGGCTTCCATGATTTTTCTTTCAATTAATCCTAACTTTACAAAAAACATGAAGAAAAACAAGTAACAAGTCACATATTACTGGAAATTAAAATTAATTCCAGAAAATTTTAACACAAACATATGGGGTGTAAAAGTCTAGAAGAGATGTTAAGGCCTTTGTTTATGTTGTATTATATTTACTAGAAGCAAGCACTAGTGCAAGATACTCTGAGAAACAGCACTATGACATTTTAATTCACAGAACCCCATGGGTTAAAAGCAGGACTATCTCACAGTACAGAGGCTTCTCTCACAAGGGCTTGTAGAGAAAGAATCACATTCCCAAAGTCAAAATATCGAGAAAGTTATATCAGATTTAGGAGAAGGGAAAAACTGGAAGCCCATGAAGGCACAGTGCCTCAAGCACTGTTAAAGAACCAAAGTACATCCTCCTTTTAAAACTACACCTTTTTTCTAGACTGAGGAAAACACGTAACTCATACTAAAGGCCACCACATTAAGCCAAAAATAAGCAAGTTAATATCTGCATAAATTAGCTAATAAGCATAACTCTACACATTTATAATGTACTCATTTTTAACATTCTTTTCCTTCTCAAGAGGGCTCTGATTCTATTTCTAAGCACACAACTAAAATGACTCACTGCTCTTTCTTGTCCTTTCCCTCCTATTTACCTTCCTTACAGCTCCCATTTGGCTGTTGCATGTGTACGATTTTTTCTCACAAACAATTGTAACTTCAATTCCCTGGTGCAGAAAGTAAATCACAAAGAACTATTTCTTTAAAGTTGGAGTAAGTTTCATAGCAGACATTTACTAGTTTCACCTTCAGAAATCATCACCATCCAGTTTGCTTTTTAAGCTGGGAATTGGTGTATGGAACTTGCCTCCTCAGTGAAGAGCGTGTTTGCATAAGGGCAGCTTGGTTCATAGCCCGGATCCAGCTGTTCATATCCTCCTGGGTATCTGCACTGAAGTAGTACGTCCGCATCCCTGAATGCTCTGCCTGAGAGCCAATAACAGAATTCTTATTATAAATATACGCCCGCATCCCTGTATGGACAGCCTGTCAGAAAGAGAAACAAAAACAAAACACAAAGAAATCAACATCAGACAGCACTGCTATCTTCTCCCCAAAAAGTTCATTGCAACTTTTCCTGATATCTTTAAAATAAATAAATAAAACTTTCAGCATTCTCTGGCTGAAGTTAGGGTAGAATTATTACCTTGCCACAACTGGCAGCTCTGCAGCCAACACCAACGGCACTCTAATTTTTACTGAAATTCTTACCCCTCCC
This sequence comes from Bambusicola thoracicus, assembly GCA_002909625.1. NCBI lineage: Eukaryota > Metazoa > Chordata > Aves > Galliformes > Phasianidae > Bambusicola > Bambusicola thoracicus. The sequence goes on from PPHD01001871.1 coordinate 25,057, forward strand.
TTTCCCACACTATTAGGCTACAAGTGCAGCACTTCTGCTTTTACATAGTAGGAAGTTCCACCTTTTTAATCCTTCCTAACTGATGTTCCATTTGCTGCCAATAACACACAAAACAAATTAAATTAATTTTCATTGAGAGACATGTAAGTGAGCGGACCACCACAGCTTTCTTCATTAGGCAGTTCAGTCAGACAAAACACAGACAAAAATCTTATCAAGCAATTAAACTGCTTATTTAAGAACTGTTAAGATCTTTTGGTTAAAGCGTGCACTTGAGCCCCTGCATTAGCTGCAAAATCACAGGACTTACTGATAAAGTTATTAATACTGATGGAATTACCATAGTGCTTAAAATACTGACAACCATCTCTGCATACCAAAACATCCCGTGAAATTCCACTGAAAACTACAGGTATTCAGAAATTTCTCTATAAACAAACACCTAAATAGTAGCATCACGCACAAAAACCATGTTTAAAATGGAATGTCTGTGTAACTCTAGGCTAGTTGAATTTAATCAAATCTTATCCACCTCTGTGTGAGGGACAGTATAAACATTACTGTGTCATACAACCACGTTTCAAGGCTAATATTTCCTCCAAGTTACCTTGCAGATGTAACTGCTGCTTAGTACTTCATGTGCTCTTTGCCATTGTTAACAAAACGAATAGGAAAAGACTCATTTCCCTACTTCTTTTCAAAAAAGCTGAAGCAAGTACACTCAACATGAAAGCTCTTGCCAGAAATATCTAAACAAAATTAATAATTTAAATTGCTTTTAATAAAACTAAACCTGCTATAACATACGAAAGCTAATGGCATGAAATACTGCTGAGACAGCATCTTTTTTTTTTTCTTTTTTTCCAAGAGGGATAAAAAAATCTGATCAGAAGTCCAAGATTCTCTTCCTGCCCCACAGCCTTAGCTTTCCACCTCCAGTGGCAGATTATGGAATACAAAGCGGTCTCTCTCTTTCCACCGCTACCTACCCTAACAAAAGGAAGTAGGGTTTACAGAAATGAAATAGTAGCTCTGATCAGTTCCATATTTAGGAGCCAAATGATTTCTTTTTATGTGTTTGACTGAGTTTTTTGGGTTTTCTTTGCTGTTGGGAGTCTTCTTGCTTTTCTGCCTTCTTGAAAATACCACAGATGTTCCAAAAAAAAATACTTTAATCATTGCAATTTATAATTAACATTCAGTGCAAGAACATGGCACGAAAAGCAGCTCCAGACATAAAAGAAATCAGTGACTTCACAGTTAGAACTTATGACTACACAGTTCCTATATACACCATTATGAGTTTATAGGAGAAGATGCTAGAATATGGAAGTGAAGCAACTCCTGCCAAAAGCAGACTATATACGCACCACTGCAGATGACACAATAGGATCCTAACATTCATTGGCTACATGCTTGCTGGAAAAAATACAAACATAACAAACCAACAACGGGACCTTGGTTAACTGACTGGGGACTGTATGCCCCCAGCAATACATGGTTTTATTTCACTTGTATGTTATGTTCAAGATAATCCATTTGCCTCTTGTGCTCCCTTTGAGTGGTGAATAAGGAACAAAGCTGAAAGCATTGCTTAAAAGGCAATGGTGAAACAGAATAAAAACACACAGTATGTTGCACTATTCTCCTGTAAGAAACTAAAGCTATCACAGCTAAAAACATTGATAGCTCCAGAAGGGATAACAGAGATGGCTTGCTGTTACCAACAGACCCAACATCTTGAAGTTTGTAATATATAAAATCAATCAAAGGAAAATTCTGATACATTTCAGTTACAGTCATTTATTAGTATAGCATGTCTAATAAGTAGAAAGCCACTTTCTGCTCATGTCCTGTAGCTGTCACTACTAGTAGACACAGAAGCCAGCCTATTTTTGCTTGCTTGTTTTTAAAGCAATGGCAATTAGGAAGACTACAGCACACAAACAAGCCTAAAACACAGCATGTGCCACACATACATAGTACACAACAGGGAAAAGTAATACTGGTACCTATTCATGCATTCAGATGCCTTAATGCGGATAGACTGAGAAGGGAAGTAGTCTCTCTCCCAAAACGCACAGAAGGAGAAATGGACAGTAAACCCCAAAAGCATATCAACAAAATAAGACAGGGACAAAAAGTTAAGTTAAAATTATGAAAAGATCCACGTTTCTAAAGAAAATATTCAATAAAAGATTATAGTAATAAAAGTATACAGGAACAAGAATCAGCAACCGCTACCTTTATTCCAAACCGTTCAAAATTCTGAGGAGAAAAAAAACCAGAGTTTGCAGAATGGAGGGATGGTGAGAGGAACACTTCAGTTTTATGTTTTGTTTTTATTTTAATGAAAAATAGTGAAATTGTCCTGGTCCCAGTTGGTCTAAGCAGTGAACAGATACTTGCTTTATCCTGAGTATCAAGAACGTAAATATATTAAAAAAACAGTACGGTAGCATCTTCTTGAAATGATGATTTGGCTTGGCTTCCTCAGCTCTGAGTGCCCTCACACTGACTGGCTAAACCTCTGAAAAAATGACAAGGGTAGTATCAAAGTGAAAAGGAGTTTTATTTGTTTGGGTTTTAACTCCAGTGGTACTTCACATCTCTTTCGGAGCATCAAAGCATATTCCTTTGACTTAATTTGGTGGCAAGATGTGTATATACATACTGACACACACTTGCATACATTGGCTTTGCTTGAAGTTTTGCAGCCTTCTTTAGAGCAGACGCTGGTAGACCTTCCAATTTTCAACAATTTGCACTAATGTCAGATTTATGAAATGAATTTATCTCAAATTTTAACACATAAAATCAAAGTAGCTTTCCTGACTGAGAGCAGTAAGACTTCTAAAGAGACTGCAGTGATGTTAACTTCCATGAATTGCTAATATTTATGTTTAAAATTGCATTACTAAAAAGTACGGTACATTCTCTATATGTCACAAGGAGTATCTCCAGTTATAGATGAACGTCAAGTGAACTTTTTCCACAGTAAAGTCCAAATATAGCATTTGTGGTATCCCACATCTGTATCAGCAGTAAACTACTACCTGAAGAAATACAGCCATTAATACTTAGAAGACATTAGCTACAGAACTAAATGTGCAAAGATCCTAAGTCCTAAGGGTCACCACACAACTTAATGACAGTAGTAATCACAGGACTTTGCTTGGGAGAAATAGTGTGAAAAGCTTGTCAAGATGGATACTTAGAAGTGAAGTTGCCAAACAGAACAATTTAATACACATATTCCTACACTTCCAATAGGTTTTGAATGCATCTGGGCAGCCATATGCTTTTCTACAGGCCTGTCACTGCCAAGCATTTAAATAGACACAAATTCTAGGGTCCTTAGGAGCTGATCTTAGGCTGAAGAACTTCCACAGGGAACGTTCTACCTGTTAAAGTTAGCCTGCATTCTAGTAAACATATACTTTACAAACACGTTTTTTAAAACTAAAAGGAATTTTACTTAGCAAATACATTTTCAGAGTTTGAATGCTTATCTATCTTCAAAAACTCACTGCTACTTAAAAAAGCCATTTCAATTGAAGTCTCCATTGTAACGAACGATGTACAGCAATCAGAGTAAGTGACAGGCCAAATGCAAAAAGTGATGCGGCGCATTCTCCCACTCATTCAGGACTCAAATGGGAGAAAGTCCTGTCTTTATTTCAGGTTTACTCTTGCTGAGTTTTCTATTTCTGGCTGTGCTACACTGAGACAGAATGTCCGTTTATGCTCTGGCTATCAAAGCACACCGTGGAGATTAGATAAAGGTAATGGCTGGTGAGTGATGGAATGTCAGTATGGCTGTGCTCCCACCACACCACGCCCACAGTCAAGGCTGCCATTGCTGAATGTGGGTGTTGAGTGGGGCCCCAGCAGCAGGAATCATTCAAAACCTGCCAACTGCCCTAAGAGCTGGTTCTAAATAAAACAAAACTGCAGTGTCAAGACTTCCCTAAATAACAACAGTTTGTTTCTCTATCAACATTTTAGAAATGACCTTACACTGAAAATCCCAGTTTATTGGCTCATCTGAAGCTAACCTTCAGAAAAGATTCAGATTAAAGATTTAGCACAGCCCGCATAAGTATAATATCCTAGAATGGTCAGGGGAAGTCTGCACTTGCTGCTGAATATATTTAACCATGTTGTAAGCATGAGTTCTATTCGGCAGGTAGAAAGAGGCACAATTTGGCAGTGGTGGCCAAGAGCTTGCCTACATAACATATCATTCGGAAACTACATGCGTGTACGAATGGTTTTAAATCAAAAGAGGAGATTTAGATTAGATATTAGGAGGAAATTCTTTACTCAGAGGGTGGTGAGGCACTGCAACAGGCTGCCCAGAGAAGCTGTAGCTGCCCCATTCCTGGAAAGCCAGATTGGATGGGGCCCCAGGTAGCCTAATCTAGTTGGTGGCAATCCTGTCCCCAGCACGGGGTTGGAACTGAATGTTCTTTAAGGTCCCTTCCAACCAAAGCCACCCTGTGCACATATATACACATATCTATGTACACACAGACATTAAGATTCTTTCCCTTATGACCGATAGCCAGCTTAAGATTAACGATCCTAAATCACACTTGATGAAAACTAACAAACACCCTTCCATGAAGTTAAAAAGAATTCTTTCAAAACACCGAAGCAACAAGATTCAAGCAGATACTATTGCTATTTCACCACCATTCCTGGCCTGCACTAGGACTTATTGTAGAAGCCTAAATACATGCTGAGTTCTCATTTTGCACTATGTGCTTCTGCCTTGAAAAAAGCTCAAGGAGAACTTCAAAAATCACATTTGTTCAATACTGGAGTAAAATGATTTTTAACAAAGGGTCCTATGCAGCTTATCCCGCTATCTCTTGTCCAATATATTTGAAAAAGCACAACAAATATTTCCACAAAGAGCAGCAGGTCTTTTTTTTAACCACACTTCTCAAGTTAATATTTGTTTAATAAATTTCAAATCATTGTACACTTGAAAATAAATCCTAATGCTACGAAAAGTAGTCCACCGTTTTAAAACACCTCAAAAAAATCAAAGCAAAAAAAAAATAATGGAAAGCTAAACAGATGTTTTCAGCAAATACATAGAGACAGATTTCTTCCAGATCTCTTAAAGTACATCTGATAAAAAATGACAAAAAAAAGTTATTTGTTTGTTTAGTGTACAGCTCACTTGCTGCTTTAGTACATAGCAGAACAGGTTCTGCTCTAAGTACCAGCATCACAAATCTGCAAACACACACTGCCATTTCCAATATTTGCCTTAATGCTGCAACTTGGACAATCAGGTAGGATTCTCCACTGTTAAGAAGGAATGAATTTTGTATTTCATTTCCTCCTTAGGTTTTTATAAGAATTAATAGAAATTGAAATCATACAATTTATTTTTAATTTAAAAAAAAATCAACAGAACATTAAGCTGCATTGAATGAGTGCTTTTACCTTAAAGAAAAAAAAAGCTCTTAAGACACCTATATATAGTAACATATATTAAAAGCAATTTCTAAGTAACAGAAAAGTGCTACATGACATTTGAATAGACAAAATCCTTTTGAAAAGAATTATAATAGGAAAGTAGATATTTCTGCTTACAGCAACATCATTTCTAATGCAAATAAGCATTTTAAGATATGGTAAGCTGCTAAGTTTTGTACCCATACCTTAAAGGAAAATTTGCGATTTATACGATCTTCAGGTCCAACAGGAGATATTACATAGCTGGGCAATGGTATGCTACCCAACACAGATTCTTCTCTGCTATCTGCAGAATAATAATAATAAATTATTTTTAAACAAAATAAAAACACTAATTCACTGCACATTTCAGTGGAATAGCAGTACATTTTCCATTAGGGACACAGCGTGGTGTATTACAGAAGGACAACATACAATAGGCATGAAGTCTGAATGTGAGAGAGTTAGAATGGATATAAGGAAAAGAAATTTCTGCATGAGAACAAAGAAGCAGAGTGACAAGATGACCAAGGAGGCTGTGTCATCTCCACCACTGGAGGTTTTCAACGCATGACTGCGCATCAAGCCCCAAAGAGCCAGAATGTCTGGATGCTTCCTGAAGCCTGAATTTTATGACTCCACAGCAACAATATAGAAAAATGCTTTGTTTTTAAAGAAGCAATATTGTATTTATTTATTTTTTTTTTAAAGAAAATCAGTTTTGTTGTTGTTGTTGTTGTTGTTGTTGTTTAATTTGGTTTGGGCAAAAGTAGACCCTTCCTGAACAAAGCTTATTTTGACAAATGAACTCTGATAGGCTGTGTAACGGAAATGCCCTTCCATTTAGCATTTTATTATAATAAAAAAAACCCTATTACTATCAACTCCTCAGCAATCAGCAGGAGAAATGCAGTGCCCACAAACATGAGTTTGAGCTTAATATTCAGTAACATTTTCCAAAAATTGTAAAATCCTAATCAAAACCTAGAAATAACTTTATGTAATATTATATCATTATTCCTATCCAAAGTAAAATTATGTTTAACCTGTAAAAATACTGATTACAGGATTTCTCAACTCTTAAGTTGTCACTTGGGTGAAAGCTGAATCAACGCCCTGATCTGGCCACGCTGCATTATCATAATCAGCTACACAACCACAGGGAGTAAGTAAAAACTCCGAACATAGAAAGAGAAAATCTTAACCTGGTATTGCTGACAAATATTTTGTAACATAAGCCTTGGCATATAGGAAAGACCAGTCACGTGACAAAACATCATACAGCAGCCCTCTTGGTCCCCACCTCTGGCTTGAAATTTTCCACATCTTAAAGAGGAATGGACAAATCCTTGCTTTACAGAGCATTTAGGTGTTCCAACAAAACACACCTGAAAGATTCAATTAGCTTATACTTGTAATGTGATTTGAATAGGTAAACTCAGAAGAGCTACTATTATCTACTCACCTTTATAGTAAAACAAACAATAATCAGCAAGCACAAACCATCGTCTTTTCCATAATCGCATACCAGAACTGTCCTGAAATGGGAGAGAGGTGATGCACTTTTCATCTGATAAGAGCTTATCATACAGCGCTGCATCTGTGAGTAGCTTACCAGAAATCTACCCAAGTATGGCATTAATTACAAAAATAACCATTTTATATTTCAGCAAAATATTATATACTCAGAAAGAAGTAAAGCATCCAACTATAAAATAATCAGGTCATAATACTCAAACTGCTCATTTTCACTGAGCAATTAAACTTACATCCAGAGTTCAGACTAACCCCATAAACAATCAATGCATATTTTTACTAGACACCTTTGTCCCACAATAAAGAAACAAAGGTATGCATTCTGACAGCACAAACTCCAACAAGGATTGCCCTTATACCAAGATGAAAATCACTACATGACCATGAAATATGACCTCACGTTTAAGACAAGGATATCCTGTAATTCTACAGTCCATTTTCCATATGTTACCCATACCTAAAATGTAATTTAATCAAGGAAATAAACCAGGATGCATAACATACAGACTTTAATGAAGTATAATTCAATATGCCCATGGAGACAAATGTCTCCATGTAATATACATCACCTTGTCAAAATGAGTAACATTTACATATAAATTAATTTTAGAAGCCTGTAAAATTGCCAAACTGTAACCTCAGCATGTACAACCTATTACACTGAAGGCTTTGATGAGACCAACTGCAGAGAAAGCATCTTCAGTCTTTAAGTGCTTGCAAGTAGAAGTGGACAGAAGGAAATAGCTAAATGAACACTATATGTACTATTTACTTCACTTGTTATTTTTCCAGTCATATTAAGTATGCAGTGACTTTCTTCCCTTTTGTTTTTCATGCTCTCAACGCAGTTCTGATTCTGCCCTGAGAACCAATGGACTCACTTAGTGGATGTCAACAGAACTGATCGTGGAACACAGACCTCAGGGAGGAGGAAGTGAATGGCTATCAGCAACCTTTTCCTTTGCACACAGAATCATGCCTTTAAGACTCAGACTTTTCCTACTCATCCTTTAAACAAGCTGCTAGACCTTCACCAACATCCACTGGTTTATTACCAAATCAGAAGCAAGTTCTCTTATATAACAAACAGCTTTATTCACTTTCTGTACTCTAAGATGTGTTCTGTCAGCTTCAAGATGCAGCAACTTCAAAATTCTATAATCCTGCCTTTATTTTGACAGTGGTCTTGGCGACAGCAATGTGTAATGCGTGAGGCCCTGTCTCCATCTTCTCCCTCTGCTTCTGAAAACAAATGAATTGGAATTAAGCCTCTGATCCAGAGTGTAAGGGCAAAGAAAGCAGATGGCTTTCACGCCCAACCCCAGCTTAATGATGAGATCTGAAGGGGACTGAGATCAGCATGGCAGTAAGCTAGCAAGATAGAACAGTGGAAATAACCAGACAATGACAACAAAGCTAGAGCTTCAACGTTTAACCAGGATAGCAGCATCCATGTATCACTGTTTCTACTTCTGCATCAAATCTGTACGCAAAACCCTGTTTTCACAGGTGTTGAGCATAAGCCCCTTGTTACAAAAGCTCATGGGTGTTCCCAACACTTCCCAGCGTAACCAGCATGAGGGCTTATGTTTTTTCAGTTATCTGAAAGCCACTTTTACCTGATGACTGCTTGTGGACAGAAACAGATGATTGCATGCTTACCTGTTTGTGTAACCAGCCTCTCACTATTACAGGAACATTGGGATTCCTCCTGATAGCTTGTTCCCTCTTTCCAAAGCTATGAACTTTGTTTCCAGCCTTCATTACCTGTAAAGAAGTATACAGTAGCAGTGTTTTTTTAAAATGCTCTTACACACACTTGGTATATAAAATAACTTCCCTATAACAATTCATTACAGCATTTCCAAGGGCAAGCATATGGAGCAAAATATTTACAATACAGCAAAGGCAACTTCCCACTTTCATCAACACACTGGTGTCAGGATGGAGTGCTAACAGCAGTAGTGCTGGTGGCTCCAATCTGAATGGCAGAACCACTAAGTTTTATCATGCTTGGAAAGTATTTCTGAGTGCACAACATCTGCATACAAGCATCCCTCTACAGCATGTAGGAGTTTGTGTTCAGGAATCATAATCTTGTTTTTTGTTGCTTGTTCTGTTTGGTGTTTTTTTCCCCCATTTAAATTCAAATTACATAGACTGTTTAATGAAATGCTTGGGCTTTGACCCTGCAAGCAAAAGAAGAAGATGTAGCAGCATGACTGCTAAGGAGGAGTCCTAGGTGATAGTAAATGGAAAGCAAAGGCTATGTAATGCTTTGTTTTACAGCAGCCTTGGTTTCAACTCACGTCAGCAAAACAATTTCAAAAAGGAGCAGGGAAAGTCTATCAGTCTGTGCAAAAAGCAGCAAGAATCTCTGGATAAACGATCTGCCTGCTCTTTTCCAACCTCAGCAGTTTGCTACTGCAATTGCTTAGGAACCCGAGGAGCACAAACTGCCCTCACAGCTGCACCCAATCTCTCCAAGGAAAGAGCTGTCCAGATTCACTCCCTGCCTCCTTCCTAAAATGTCCCTGCAATGTCTTTGTTTAAATCCTTCTTCATGAGTGGTCAGGGAACTGCTGCTCTGTCAGCTGCAACAAACAGCAGCTCTGGAATTAAGCATGTTTGTCATATGCAAGAGATGATATAAAAAAATGTATCAGCACACTGTTTCTGCCTGTCAGGCAAAATCTGGACTAGAAGCCAGCACATATCATCATAAAACACTCAACAATGTATGAGTACACAAAAGAAAATCCTTCTCATTTTGAGGCCAGGCTTTACCGACCTATACTAAATTTCATACATTTCAGTAGATGTGGGCACAAATCTTAATGCAGAATTGAGATAATGACAGGAACTAATTAAAACAAAACCACTCAGTAATTAGCTTGTTTTGGTGCCACAGCATAAAAAGCAGCCACACAGATGTGTAACCAGTAAGCAGATAGCAAAGAGCAGATTTGACTAGGTAGTGTGCTGAGGTCTGTTTCTCAGGAAGCAGCACGCTGCTTTCAGCTCTGCTGAGATGCAGGTGAGCTGCACATCGCGGTCATTTCTATGAGAGACACTGACAATTGGGAGATGGGAAGAATGCCTAGCGTGGGCCCTCCTAGGCATGACACACCTGGCATCGCAGTGAGAGGCTGAACAAAGTTTACTCACAGCCCGGTGCTACACAAAACATCCGAGCACCACTGCTGCCAAAAGCTAGCACAAACCCAACAGGCCAGGCTGCCAACAGCCTGTTTCAGACCTGGCTTCTGAGCAGATGATCAAGCACATGGATTCCTTGATCTTACTGAATTTTACAAAATGCAGAAAAGCTGCCATTAGCCTTAGTTATTAAAAAAAATATCCCAAAACACAACATCTATTAGACAAGAGGGGGGTAAGTCCTTCTAAGGCTGTATATTTCATACCAAAACTCACAATAGAAATAACTACGCTTCTACATAATTTAGATTTTTCATAGCACCTGTAGCATAAATTGTTTCATTCAGTTCTAGACTAAAAACAACTCCATATCTTGCTTCCACTGACTACAATAAAAAGTCAGTTTAAAAGAAAAAGTTTTAAAACTCTTTGCATGTGCTGGAGTGATCTCTCCCTAACTTGAAATATTGATACCACTGTCATGTGTTGAGACACGCAGCTCAGATCAGCTGTCTGTGTGACTGAAGACAAGGAAGTCTCTTTCGATTTTAATGCATCTGTTACTGACTTGTTTGTGAGTGACTCACATTTCCACAAAGAAGCAAAATATCAAGAGCCAAAATTTTCAAACTCCTTTTCATCGCTGCTTCATCCTTTCCTTCATTAGAGTAACGTCTAGCTGAGAAGGAAAGTTATTATAATATTTCAATATATATTTATAAAACTGGACAATCAAGAAAGTAAACAGCATGTGGAAGACATTTTCTGAATTGGAAAAAAAAGAAGACTACATCTTGGTGAAAAAAAAGCATATGTATACATAAGAGAACATACAACTTCACTTATAAAACAACCAAAAATACATAAGCGTGTAGCTCTATGTCCCAAACTGTTCTATTCAACAATCTCAAGATGTTCTATAGCCAAGTGAATTCATCAATTCTTTCTGTATCTGTAAGAAAATTAGACAGAATCCTTATTTTTCAAACAGGATGAACTGAAACACTGAGTTCCTGCTGTTGATAATCAGCATTCATTTGAAGTGGCCCCGACCTAACCTCTGCATTCCAGTCCAGCTCCAAATGGCTGCACAGAGTTTGCTCCACTGCATATTTGTCACCATTATTGGTTTCTCTCAATTGCTACACCCATTTACTTATTGTAATCCTCAGCTGTTCATACTGGAAAAATACAAGCAACTATCAATGCTAACAACAATTCAACTACTTATGGACAGAAACCGCTGAAAACACACACACAGCATTCAGTAAGTAGAAATTACATGACAGTATTATTCTCTATACTTCTGTCTTGACATAAATAGTAGCATTTGCTAACTGACTAAATTCCAAATTATTCTGAAATTGTAGCAGTCCTTTGTTCTTCCATATTCTTTATCCATAATCAATATGAACGGCTTTTAACGTGGTTCATAATGGGAAAAAACCATGCTTCTGTAATTTAATTAATTGTCTTTGGGACAGAGGGTGATTCTTCATCAACATCCATTTTGATTTGTATTTCCTCAACTCCATACCCCTTAAACTTCAAAAGGGTGAACTGGTAGTTTTGTTTGTTTTCCAGCATGCTCCTCTTCATTGTGCAGTATACAACAGACACTGTTATAGAGTGCACATGAAATTCTCTTTGCAAACAATTGCTTTTTATTTCAGACGTTTTATTCACTCCCAAGTTCAGAACTGAATACCGAAGCAAGCAAACCAGTAGGCTTTGTCTCTTTCAGGATTCAAACCCTACACCTACACAGTGTCAGTATTACGGCATTTCCAGGACAAAACCATGAAGCATTTCATAAAGGTGATAGCAAGGTATAGCTACCAAGACACCATGGTAAATAGAATGTGACTCTTCATGACTGTGTTGCAGACCTGTGCCTGGAAACTCACTCTACAAAAACAATGATTATAGAACTCACGGAAGAAAATTTTCAGAGAACAGAGGGAAGGTTCTTAAAAATCAACTCTTAGCTAACAAACAACCTCAAAGTGGAGGACACAGACTATACACTTCACAGCTTTTCTTCTTGTTGCTGGTTAACTTGAATCAATTTTGATAGGTTGTGAAGGAATTTAACACATTTCTTTCTGATTCTACAGAACATGGGGAGTGTTTTCAAGCTTGCAAACTTGAATTCAATGATGAATCAGTGTATATGAGAAATACTTCAGTTTTCTGCCTTAATCAAAAATGAAGTATTTATTAAGGGTTCACAGCTAGATGGAGCTCATATAAACAAAGTTGATGTGGAAGAAAAGTACTGACAAGTTCTCTAAGAGAAGTCCATTCAAAGACTAAAGCTGCAAAGTATTTTTAAAAATGCCACATTTGGCAGCCTGGAAGAAACATGCATAGCTATGCTACTACCGGACTACAAAGTAGCAGAAGTGATCATAAACAGATCCGTTGAAGTTTTGGGAGGTGACTGTGGTTATTTTCCAAGCTGAAATGAAAAAGGCATTATGCTCCACCTAGATGTGCAGTTCTCTTGTCTCCCGTGGGTGGGCCTGTACACTGTATTCAGTCATCCTTGTTCTCACTGTTTTGAAAAACCAGATCAGATCAGTGCAATTACATAACAAAGGAAAGCAGCAGGAGCAGGTGACAAGGATGCAGCTTACTGGAAGAAGTGTGAGCCCGGGTCAGTTAAAAGACACCACATCTCAAAGCAGAGTCCCAGGTCCCCAGTAAGTTCACTAATTTTAGAAGTGGAAAAAAACACGCTTTCTCCCACTAATGCTGGCATTAAGAAAATGAGAATAACGAGGATAAATGTAAACTCAAATGCACGAGTACTTGGATAAGTACTAGTCCTCTAGCCCAATTCAGGGCCCTATAAAAATTAACAATAAAACATTGCATTGGCCTTAAAAGCAAGTCAGGCTCTCATCACCAAACTCAAACAACAGTCTGTTTCCTTTACCTTAGAACCAGGCTTTGTATCAACAGCAGACATAGTTACTGCAGTGGATGACTCACTGACCATGCTTGAAGGTCTTTGGTTTATTTGTTGCTTGGACATAGGTGAATTCTGTCTGGAAAACAAAAACAAATAGATACTCTAAAGTACATTGTTTCAAACATTTATTTTTGCCTTTTTATATTTGAGATTCTAAATAATTGAATGACAGGCTGGTCAGTCACAAGGCAAACATTCTCCATGTGTGAGCTCCCGTTGCACCATCCCCATTATTTTGATTTGGGGTATTTCTCAAGCATATACCACCAGCGACATCTGATGATTGGCACTTTCCAGTGCCAATCAAATCCAACAGAGAACCAAGTTATAACGAAGAGCACTCAGAGAAGATAAGGTTAATGCTATGCCTGTTCCAAAGGCTTGGCTGCCAACGTGTGGAAGGAACAAGACCAAGGAGGAAGAGGTAGGAGTCAGCACAAACACTTGGCAATTACTGATCTGTTGTTTAAACTAAAGGTGAGGCTAATCTAATGTTTGATCTTTCACTCAAAAAGCAAATTACACTACGGTATGAGTTATTAAAATAAAAATCCTTTTATGTGAAATGATAGAATTCACGGTACATATTGATAGCAATAAATAACCTATGAGTCATACAAGTACTCAAGAAATCTGGATAACTAGCTCAGACGCAGACATCCATTTAAAGCACAGGGAGATGAATCCTACAGTAAGAACCTGTCCAACCAGTAAGAATTCAGTACAGTTGCCCAGATAAAGAAATGAGGACAAACACAAGTACAAAATCTTGTGGAATTCCATATGGAGATTACAAACAGAAGCATCAACAGCCAAGCTTGACACTAATGTGTGAACTGAGCCAGCATGTGGTATTTTCAAAAATCATTAAGAACACTTTAGCAAATTGTACTATAGGAACATTAACTCATTCACTGTAAAACAAACAAACAAACACCTTTTTTTTTTTTTGAAGAAACAATAAAAAACACAATATAAGCTACAAGCATTCATGTAGCTGCCGCTGATTCAATCACATCCTGAATGCAGCAGAAAACAGCAATTGTGAATAGTCTCAATCATAAGAACAGAAGCCTGTGACTGGTAGCCCAGCGTAGAGTTTAAGTTTAAGTAAGAACAAGTTGCTTGTCTCCCATTGCACTCTCAGTTATAACACAATCACCTGTCCAAAAGCTTTTATAGTTGATGTCAGAAAAAAACACATTCTTCCACCTCTGTCTACAGTT
>PPHD01001872.1:0-24481 GCA_002909625.1 Bambusicola thoracicus
CTGTCCTCATAGGAGAGGTGCTCCAGCCCCCTGACCATCTTTGTGGCCCTTCTCTGGACCCTCTCCAACAGCTCTCTGTCTTTCTTGTACTGGGTGCTCCATACCTGGACACAAGATCATCTAGTCCAACTCACCTACAATGAACAGAGGTACCTACTGCTGGGTCTGGTTGCTCAGAGCCCCTGTCGAGTCTCATCTTGAATGTCTCAATTTCTCACAAACAGAATATTTTGTACTAAGAGTAGCCCTGATGTATCTACAAAACATATTGCAGAAATAACATTAATTCAATTCTCTATGCTCAGCATTGTATACAAGGACAGAAGTGAAAGAAGATAGAATCATAGAATCACCAAGGTTGGAAGAGACCCCCACAATCATCCAGTCCTATCATCCATCAGTCATCAATATTTCCTACTAAACCATGTCCCGCAGTACAATATCTAAAGATGTGCCATTTAAATGGCATTCCAGCAGTATGATCACATAGATCACAGGAATAGATGTGTGTCAGATGAAATAAGAGGATTTATATTTTTAGTTGTATTCTATGAGTAGTTATACAGTAGTATAGCAGTCTATTAAGTCTGATACTCTCGATCCTAAAATGCAACGGCACTTCATGCAACAGACTACACTTGCACTCATCACTCTTCTCTTGAATTCATATGAAATGGTAATAAGTAACTCTATTGCTGTATGCTCTGGAAAGAGTTTGATGGCAGGAAAGACTGGAAGTTTATATCCTTGAAAATACATTGTGTAGAGTGTGAATTACTTCATCTGTCTCTCATAGATGTTTGTACAACAGCCTGGAATACTCTACAAAGCTGCAGGCATCGTGCAGGAATGAATAGTTCGGCAGAAGACAGATCATTAAATCCAGTTTAAGGCAGTCAGAATTATCATTTTAATGTGTATTGCAGAATTAGATTTTCTGTTGGTTTTGCAAATGCACATTCATAGTCCCTGAGGTGAGAATGGTGTAATAATTGCAGCGTTCAAGTTTCCATCACAAACAACTCTTTTTAAGTTGACTTTCTCAAAATGATGCTGAAATTAAAGTAGGCATGATATCAAATCTAAAGAACATGAAAGCTCCCAGTTTAAGCAGTTGAAAATCATTCTTAAAAGTGGATGATTGGAAAAAAGAGGAAATTTGTTTACTTAAAAAGCTGTTATTTGTGGGATTTTTTTTTCTTCTGTGTTTGTGTGTGTGTGTATTTTATCAGCACTACACTATTACCAGTTATCCCAAGCTGTTTTGGCTTGGTTTTAGTTTAAGGGCTAATTGTAAAAGCAATCTTATTTGCCTCCTACGATTTTCTTTTTCATTAATAGGTTGCATTCTATGTTGTGATGTAGGTTTTCTTGTGATGTAGAAATATGATCCATAAAATCATGTAGCTAGTCTAGAAAATGTTCATGAATGAATGAATGAAATGTTTTGGTAATGTTAGATAGCTTCCTTGAATTAGAAATGTGTCATTGTTAAAAGAAAGATCTGTATTCCTAGATGGATATAACTGGAACCTGTCTGATATCTTATTGGATGTTTCCGCTCCTTGGAGCTTCCATCCTTGGGACTGACTGACAGGGACTTTCAGGAAAATGAGTGCAAATCTAATTGCAACTTACCTTCTGAGTCACAGTTCAGAGTGCATACTCAGTGTATGTTAGCCATGTTCCGTATGTGTTCTTTTTTTAACACTTTTTTAATAAGGCAACAAATTAGGAAGTTGGAGGTCTTTTAAAATATATAAAAGAAAAAAAATCTCAGGGGAAGTGAGTTAATAACACGGTCTATTAAACTAACCTTCATTTTATGGCCCTAACCTGGGAACAGAGAGAGAGAAGACTTGGTTAAAATAAAATGAATAAAAAAATCTAATGATCGTTCCTTGCGAAAGAAAATGCCCTAGAAAAATATTCCTGTTGCATCAGAATACATCAAACTGAGTTTAATCAACTGTGGATTGCTGCATAATAGCTCAATCAACTTTGGATGGGGATGAAGGAAAGTAGGGGAACTGTTCAGTTAACTGCATGAGACAATGTATGTTCTGTAGTTATTTGGCTTCCTGAGACTGGATTATCAAAATACACAAAGTCGCATGATAAACACTGCTATATGATTTATATCTCACATATAGAATCTTATGTACCCTGGCATATGACAAAACATATTCAACAAATTAATTTTATTTTAATTAATTTTATGGTACTGCATAGTGTTGTATGTTTAGGGTTTTTTTCTTGAAAGAAGCAAAGCCTTCTGGATGTGCTACTCCCTGCTGTGCTGCTAGTCTAGTTGACCTTTTCCCTTTCTATTCGAGCACTAAATGAAGATGATTCATTTAATCCAAAACAATGATCTCTTACTTTTCACTAGACATTGCTTGACTTCACAAGTCTTTATGCTGGAAATGGATTTTGTGTCAAATAAGTTTCAATCCACACTTAAAAATTTATAATCTCAGCAGATTGCTTTAGTTGTCAGAGTGAATTTTTCTGCTAGTTTAATTTCCCCTACCGACCCACCTCCTGGTTCTTGCAATTTTTAAAGGTTTGTGTCAATGTGGAATCTGCATTTCTGTCAGTTTTTATGTGCCCATTAATGTAGAAATTCCTGTGATTTGTGCAGATGTCTGTGGTGGGAGAAAAGTGCTTCCTCTGCTTTTATATGTTATTTTAAAACTTGATACCATTTTTAGTATCATGTGATTGATTAGCTGTGTAATTAATCAGTTATCTGCTCAGTATTCCTGACTATAAAGTCCCATAAAAATATCAGTAAGTATCAAATAAATATGTTCCTATACTTATTTCTATACTTCAGGAATGATGGGGCATCTTTTTGAGTCTCGCATCCTTTGCTTAAAGATATTGCTGAAACTGAGGGGTAAGCTCTGCCTGTGCTACTCTGTTTAACAACAAAATCACTGTAGAAATTAGCTTCAGCCTGGTGGCATCCTAAAAGGGGTTTGATTAGTGACAGCTGAGAATTATGCAAATTATATAGACTGAAAAGCCAGTTTTGAAGGGAGCACTAAACAAATTTTAGCCTGCTACTTTTTCATTTCTTAAAATAGGTATTTGACATTAATTCTGGGAGATAACACAGAGCAAGCCAATATTTTGTTTCTTTAGTAGAAACAGGCATCACCAATGCTCTGTCTAGTTTTCTATTTCTAGATTACTCAGATTGTATCTGGCAACACTTTGGTAGAATTCTGTTTCCAGCTGTTCATTTGCCCCAAGAGATAAACATTTACGTTGCTTCAACGTTGAGCTGCCCAGTGATAGCAGTGCATGCGCAAGAGCATGCAGAGCACAGCAGGAGGACATGAAATGCTGGGAGTGGATCTAGCTGCTTGGAACAGGTGAGCCTTCCCATGGCAGGAAGGTGTCATAGCATACAGACATCTGGGATGGCATGCAGGGCATTCCTACCTTTCTCTGTGGGAAATAAATGCCTCTCCAATGCATGCAAGTTTTAGCAAGAACCATTGGTGAAGGGCGAATGGTTGGACTGGATGATCCTGTGGGTCTTTTCCAACCTTAGCAATTCTATGATTCTATGCCAAATCATGGTTCCTCTGTGGAAGACTTCTGGAATTTTACTCCATGCTCACATCTGTCCCTGCAGTCAGGTTTCAGGCTCCCCAACAAGCTTGCTTGGCATTTCTTTCTGTAAAATCATTTGCTATTGAACTGTTTGTGGCACAGAAGCAAAAAGTGGGAACAAGTCAGCTCAAGACTATCTCCCTCAGAAATTAGTCCCCATATGACTTCCTAATCAAAACCCTTCCAACAGTCCTCTTTCATTCATTAGGGGCTGAACGGTAATCATAAAGACTAATTGTTCATAGCCAATTGTTTATAACAGAATATATGTGTGATATAGTTTTGTGATTTGTGTTATAGTATGAGAGATCACTTGGAAATGAGGCACTCTTTGGATAAGGTACTGTTTTGTAAGCAGAGTTAGACTCAGTGTGAGCAGTAATGGATCCCATCCTCCATAATGCCATTGCAGTCAGTGAGAATATTGATATTGTTTGTTGTTTGTTACTGCAAGTTATGAATAGGATCATCAATGCCTTGGCTTCCACAAACCTGCTAGTTTATGACAGATTTGATATACTCTTAAAAAATAAAAATGAAAATCCAAGGGCCTGTTAGTACTCTGAAAACTGCATGCAATGTGTACTTGGTGAGCCACACGTTCTTGTAACCCTATGCTTTTAACATAATTGAGGAAAATGCAACCAAATTATTTTACATCTGAAGGGAAAATCAATACAAATAGCTGTAGACTTTTCTTTGTGCTATGGTGGATGAGTTTCATTCTTATTCAACTGATTTTAGTAGAGTTTGATTTGTATGGGTTATGTTGTATCTTTCCCTGAATTGGGTGGTACAATATGATATATTTGGTGTTTTGTTTTTTTCTTGTTCAAAACATGGAAAAGAATTTTTTTTTCCCTTCTTTTATTGAAGTAGATATCTTTGTGTCTTGACGTGATGCCTTTGCACTTTAGTATTTGAAATGTTTTTTCTCTAACTAGTTCTCTCCTTTTTTTGGTTGGTGGTTGTGTTCACGTAATTTGGCAGTGAGTAAATTTGGACAGTTCTTCTGCGTTCTGTATAAAAGCTGTTTTTCAAATGTTACTGATGAATGTGTAGTGTTCAGAGCCTGCTATTCATCTTGCCAAATCATTAAAGCTGTCATACCCCTACATACTGCTGGTGTAGCTATTCAGTATTGCTCAGGGGAGGATACTGCATTTTCCAGTAAACTTCTGTTCAAAGAAAGATCTTCCAGCTCGGTGGTGGGAGATAATGCTGGCTGTCGTCCTGTTGCCCCATTGAAGGTTGATCTTGAAATACTAAATGCAAAGTTTCAGCAATGAATTTTCCTTCTGAAATGTGTTATAATTTATTAATGCTAAAAAGTCAAGAGTTCCACTTGGTCTTTAGGCATCTGAGGAAGAAATGTTCTTTTCAGTGAACGGTTACGGGGAGAGTTTCATCTTATATTGCACTTCCACTGTTTTATGGCTTATGGTTCTTGTATGTAATTAGTCTGAGGCAAGTTATTTTTAAGTTTTCAAACACAGTTATCCAAATTTAATTTCCATATAGATGACTGTGATTTTGAACTGTGCCAGACAACATACTAATGTGAACTGTTAATTTATTTGTCTTTACTGTGTGCTTCGTTTCATCCACCTCTAAAGAGTATGTGACAATATTTACTGAGTAAACCTAAGAAAAGATAGGACAAGAATACATCAGGATGAATTTCAATATAGTTCCCTGTGCTTTGGGGCACGAAGAAGGACCAGATGATCTCTTGAAGTCTGTTCTCAGTGCTGTTCTCTTTGATTCTATATTTGCCAAACTATTTTGGAGTTTAAATGAAAGAACTCAAAGGCAGAGATTATAAACAGTAATTAGTCAGCATGTGGATTTGCAGGGCAGGGATTTCATATTCTAACAAGCCTTTAATAGTTTCACACCCTCATAACAAGATTCCAGGAGCTGTTACTCCTCTTGAAGGGAAGGTGGGGAAGTTGCAGCCAATAGTATGAAACTCCGTGTGCTTGTGGTAGATTTATTTTTATTCTAATATAAATAGTTTCTGACCTCAGCATTTGGAGACTTAAACAAGTATGGAAAAATTAGATTCTCTGAAAGCCCTTAAACAGTGCTGTGGATGTTACCGTGCCAGTAGGCAGAAGTAGAGATATTTTTAGTATCTTGAATGTTTTAATGTTCAAAATGGTTGGCAAACACTGACTTTGTCCACACTAGCAAATTTTTCTGAGACTTGGTTTTAAACAAAGGTGGCCCTGTATGCCATCAAGGCTCTGTGATGCATTTGAATTTTATGTGGAGAATATATGTAAAAGAGTTGGCAGCTTATTCATTGAGGAAAAGGCCACTATGTTCCTTCTCATTTATGCTACTCAATTACTGTCAGCAAGTAAATAATTGCAAAGCTTAGTTTCTTTAGCCAACTATTGCTGTTGGAAGACTTTTACAGTAAGGAGCAACTTCAGCTTGATAGGTATTTGTTAACTGATGTGCGTAGTTTTCAAGTGGAAGGATTCTATGGTTTTATTTAGTCACTGTTATGCAGAGTTGCATAAATGTTAGTGTAGATTCTGTCCCATTATGTCACTGTGAAACCATTCATTCTGCTGAATGCTGTCATGTTTAATCTCTGCAGATCTATGAAAACCTGAAAATTTCTTTTCAGTCACCTAAACGTAGGCTTAGAAATCAAACTTCTGGTATCTAGTTCTTGACCTTTAACCTTGACTCTTCACATTCAGAAATGTGTATTTAGGTTTTTGGCCAAGTTTTACTTTGTCTTGTATTGTTAAAATCTTAGTTTGGGTGACATTTTGACTGGATGTGGCTAGCTCACAAAAGTGTTCAAGGGCTAAAGCATATGCATCCTAATTCCTGCTTTGCTCTCAGACCATCTGCTCAATTTTGTCACTTGTTCTGCGGATGCCTGTTGATTTTATCAGAAGATATATATGCATCAAAAAAAATTAATCCATTCTCTCTAAAGCAGATGTGAACTCTGTCACAGAGTCCCAGAATAGCTGAGGTAGGAAAGGACTGCCAGGTCCCATCCTTCTGCTCAGAGTGGAGTCAGCTGGAGGGAACTGCCCAGGGCAATGTCCTGTTAGGCTTGAGAAATCTCCAACGTTAGTGATATCTCTGTAGCACAAGTAAAAAGATTTAAAGTGACTAGAAATTTAAGCCAGAAATACAAATTTAAAACACACCAAAGAATTGACTGCATTTTTGCATGTGACATAACTTCTTTAATTTTGAGCCCAGCTGAGCCTCACTGATTGTACTTCATAGAATCGTGGAGTGGTTTGGATTTGGAAGGTCCTTAAACATCATCTAGTTCCAACCCTCTGCCCCTGGCAGGGACTCTCTTCCACTAGACCAGGTTGTCTGAAGTCCCATCCAACCTGGCCTTGAGCTCCTCCAGGGACGAAGCATCCACAGCTTCTCTGAACAATGTGTTTCAGTGCCTCACCACCCTCAGAGTGATAAATTTCTTTCCTATATCTAATCTAAATTTGCCCTCTTTTTGTGTAAAACCATTATCAGTTGTGCTGTCAACCTCCTTAGTTCCAACACTGCATAGTTCTCACCAAAGCAGCTCCTACTATCTTAATTCACAGCACCATTATTTCTGATGGCCAGATGCTGAGGAGTTGTAAAAGCGACTTCACTTAAGCACTTAAAATGATAGTGCTTCAGAGTTATTAAAAATACAGAGTCAATGGAAATTATTAATAGTATTTTAGGAATGATGTACACGCATGCAAAATTAAAATGCTGTATTTGTCAAAGAAATAGAGCTGAAATAACTGTATGAATCAACTTAGAGGTCTTTATGCCATCCTTCAGGATTTGGATGAGTCAAGTCAGCCCAATGAGTGTGCACAGCTAGACAGGACTGCTGTCAGTCACTTTGTGGCCCAAAAGCTGGGATGTGGGATAGGTAGGAGTGGCATCTAAGGGAACTGACACTAATCCAAAGCTCTGCAGCATGTTTCCTCAGTCATAGAGCTCACACTGTGCACAGTGGCCCGTACTGCTCTCTCTGTCAGCTTCTTTGAACAATTTGAAGTGAATCCAAGGTCTCAGCCTTTCTCTGTAAGGTGCACAGTGTGAGTCCAGGACAGCAAAGAGTTTGCTTGACTTCCCATGCTGAAGACCACAGCTGACAGGCAGGTCCTGTCCTCTGACATTACCAAGCTCTGCCAGAGTGCTAACACATGCCTGGCTGAGTATGATCTTCCTGGGGAAATACAATCAAAACCTGGGGAGTGAACTTCCCAGTGAAAAAATGGTATTGCAATGTTACTATTCTCTTCTTACAGAGGAAATTCTTTGTCATTGCCGCCTTAGGTCTAAAACATCTGCAAATCCCAATGATGTATACTTGATAATGCTATTTTAGGATTTCAGGCTGAGGTGTTTTAAGGGTTATAGGTCATGTAGTGCTGAAATACAAACTATTTTTGGAGTGGAGAAGATAATGAGAAACTTTTTAAGAGGTGTGCTCTGGTACTGCACCCATGTTATTTTGGTCTGTCTTGTCTTCTAGTGTGGCACAGTGGCTATAATTGTAATCTTCAGTGTTGGTAACAGAGTTAGAATTTGGAAAAAATGTATGAGGTTGGTTGGCTCCTATGTGCCACATTAGTCTGACTCGCAAAACATCAGACGAGACTTCTGTTAGCCCACAGGTTTTTAGGCCACTTTACTCTTTCTTATACATGTAGCATGGCTGTGTTTGCTATGTAGAGTATAATTTACAAGTCTGTAAATTGTGGTATCAGGGAAGATAGTTGATGTGAGGCCCTTGAAGCTGCATGACTGCTAGCTTTCAGTGCAACATATGCAGAATGCAGACAAGGTAGAATTTAATGCTTATAATTGGAGAGAATTCAGTCACGTAATTTCATCATGAACTTCAGCTGTGCAAGAGCATTCTTCTGAAGATGCTAAAAGGTTTAAATCTTGAGAAGTCAAGTATTAACTACTGTGAAAAATGCAGGTTATATTGCAAATCAGATTACAAGTCACTGCAAAGCGAAGTCTAGTTCAAGGATAATAGCCTGCACTTGTGCAAAATCTTTATTCACACGGGTCATGTGGTATACTGGAAAACTGGATGGGAGGTGATAGTTTTGGGATTTTTAATCTCTATAATGAATGGAGTCTGATAGATTTTCAGTGATACATTTATTTTGCATTTACTACATTTATTAAGAAAATAAAGCTATCTAAAAATGTGATAGTGGAAGGCCTGGGTACAATGCTGTGTGTGTACTGTTTTCCATGTGAAGACTGCACCTGATGTGTCCTGTGCTGTATTTTCTCTGCAATGGGTCCTGAGGCTCTGCTTTGGCCATTAGTGTCAAAGCATTGCTGTAGAAGGTAAATGTAGAAGCAACGAGCTAAAATTAGACTACAAAATGTAATCAGAAAGGATGCAAGCTAAAATTAACAGAATCTTCTGCAGAACAAAAATGGTGGAAAAATCTGTTCTAATGTATATAAATCTTAGTAAGAGGAACTAAAATTCAAGAATATTCTTCTGAAATCTTAGCTGTTCAAACTGTACAGAAGAAATGTAATTTAGAAGCTATTTAAATGATTTTTTGTAAACTCCAGCCACCGTCTATGGAAGTTTTCTTATTTTCTTTAGTGGTATCTCCCAAGATCCAAGTAACGTCTATGCCTGGCTTACGCGTTTGGTTTTAGTCCCTTATATGTAAGGACTATCCCTAATGTCTGGCACAGAAGACTGTGTCTCTGGGACCTGATACGTCAGGCAGTGCTGCTGCCTATGAGCTACCAATTCAGAGTGCTACCACCTTCTGAGCTCTGGGTGGCTGATCCAGAAGTGCCCCATGCTTCCCTGTGAGTTGCTCCCTAGTGCTGAGCAGCTCTGCTTGCGCTGACAAGAATAGAATAGGAACTGGTAGCACGGGTGGCTTGCTTTGGCCCGGAGCAGGTATTGGCGTGCTCCAGTAGTTCCAGTCACCTGCCCTGAAAAGGACAAACTTGTCACCTCAATCTCCCGCTGCTCACTTGGGTGTGATTCCAGCAGTGAATGCTTAGCACTGGGAAAACCTGCTTTCGCTACTTATAAAGTCAGAAAACATTGATGCTACTGCCAGTTTGTTTGTTTGTTTGTTTGTTGTGGAGAGCAGGAAAGAACAAACTGGTGTGTGTTCCTCTATGTGCAACTGAGCAATGCTTCCATCCTGCTGGGAGGCATACTGATGGCCAGTTTGATGTACTTCGTATTTTGGTTTGAAAGGGTATCATGAATTTTAATTTCAGGTTACCCTCCAAGTTACTTTTAATGTCTGAACTGTTCCTTGTCTTCTTCTGATGCAGAACATCAAGGCATCAATAACAATTTTTTAATGGAAATTAAAACCTAAACATTTCATTAAAACGATTAGAGAAATTTTCTATGATATCTAATCAAAATGTTAAAATTATTTATTCAGGCTAAGACTACTGTTACATGCCGATACATTTTATCTGAAGTTAGATATTGGATGCTATTACGTTCTCTTCAGGCTTGCAGTTTGGAAAGCAATGGACCACATACTATTACAATAAAGCAATTCTTTGCTTGGAGGTAATGTATACCAGATTTAGAGATTTCCCACAGCTACCAAATGGCACAGCCCCTGAACTGTGTAATTCCTAGGTAATCATATGTGCCAGGAAAGAAGCAAGCCAGAATTTGTTGCTTTAATTGGAAAATGTTCATGGTTGATTATTCAAAAACAAACAAACAAACAAAAAAAACCAACAAAACCCAACCAGCCAATCAAACAGAGTGACTCTCATGCTTTCTATTGAAACCAAATGACTTCTGACTTGAGTCGGTGTTTTACAGGAGTAAGATTTATTTGGATTTTGTCCTTTGTTGGAAGTTTCACAAAACTGTAACCTCCCAAGCTAGTCAAATCACGCAACTTAAAGCTTGTGCATTTCCCTGATGATTCTGCTGTGCACAGTGAAGGCTCTTCTCTGCTTGCTCTGTAGGACACGGGATAGGTCCTGCTGCAGCTGCTTGTTGCAGGTTAGCAGACTGTGATGGTTGCATGATGATTGTGATTTGCAGAATTTCGCATAACTATATGGTATAATATGAGGGCGCGAGAAAGCTGATTTCTATACTAGGCTAGTTATTATATATGCACTTGCTGTTATGTTTGAGGTTGTATTCAGGGCCTGAGCATGCAACAGTTTTTCCTGAAAATCTCTCATTGATTTCCATGACTGCAATATTTCACTCTGTAAAACTGTTAATTACAACTGGTATTATCTTGTTTGTGTTAGCCATTAGAGAAATGAAATAAACAAAAAAGCGCATATGAGTGTCATTTGCTTTTTCCCCATTTCTCCTTGACACATTGGGTGCTGTATTACCATTTCTATAGGGAACTACAAGGTTCTGCAAGTTGCAGTCCTTCTTTAAGAAGGAAAATAGTAGCAGATCACACACAACACAATCACAGGCAGGCAAGACACTGATTTTGCTGACTTGGAATATGTATGGAGCACTTTGCATCTGAATGTGTAAGCAGTGCCCAATAGGGTAAAAGACATTCCTCCAAAAAACAAACAATGCAGGAACTCTGTTTTGACTCTCAGAGTGAGATCTCTAAGGAGAATTAGCTTTATTGCTGTCCTGATCCTCAAGGATGTTCTTGTAGTACCATCAGCTTTGTTGTTTTGCTCCCAAGGTCATCTTTCTGTGTAGTGTATATAAGGAAACAACGACAACAAAGAAAAACAAAAACACAAAGCTCACTCTTTTCTAATGCTACCTGGCCTTCTTTTAAATGCTTCTTTAATAGTGAATGATATTTAAAATTGTTTAATTGGACCTGCTTTGAATGAGGGAGTGGATTGCACAGGTCCTTTCTATTTTGTGATTACTTTTTGTTTAATCTTCCTTTCTTGGTCCTATTTTCAACTTCCTTGCTGGCAGAGTGAGGTCTGATCCATAGAGGAATATAAGCAGCTCCATTCCATACATATTTAACTATGTATTTGCATATTGAATTTTTAATGCAACTTATGTGACTGATTTCCTCTGAATCACAAAGTAGTTACACTTGGACTATTGTGTTTTAATTGGCAGTTTTGTTTTCCTTATGTATCTGTTATCATAACGTGAATCACCGCACAGTTTCTCAGTCATGATGATTTATCAAATGTAGAGTACAGCAGGCAGCTTGATGAGTCTTGTGGTTATACAGTATGTCTAATATGTTCTTCAAATGCTGTTTTTCTAGATTTATGTAGTGTACTCTGGCTTTTCTCAGGCATTTGGTTTCTTTTTCTGAGTAGTGATTTTTCTGCACCACACAAGTCTAAGAAATAGATTAGAATTCAGTACTGTATATTAAAAAAAATTGAAAAGAAAAAGAATTAGATTACTAGAAACAGCTGCTGTCCAGCTGGGACTGGATTGCATTTCTCTCTAATGTTTAAAGGTCATTTTACAAGTGATTCAGGGAACACCAAGAAATGAAATTATGAGTTCAGCATTTTGACGATGGTGATTTCAGCAGTGTATTTGATGCGCTGTGTCACTTCCATCACGTGCTTTTTCTGTTTGTACGCTTCTCACTTTATGGTCCCTTTCTAAAACTTGTATTCAAACAGGCACCAGTTCGTCTTGCATCACATACGGTGTGAATGTCTCAATTTCAGTGATTGTGTTTTTTTCCTGACCGGGCTTAACCATTCTCTGATCATATTATTGCAGCTGTAGTATATCCAGTAGCAGTCCCTAAATAGGACGTAGGCGTACACTATGAACTGGAGTGCAGTAATGTTCATGCTAAGATTCATTCAAGCATCCAGCAATCAGCAAATTGAGTGGAACAATTAAGGCTAGATAATTATATGTCTGTGCTTAACGATATTTTAAGGGTTCTAACACCTTTCTGCTGAAAGAGTTTGAGGTATTGCCATGAGGAGGTATGTAGTAGTTTGTAATCTTGCTTTGTTTGTGTGGCAGTAACTACTGTCTGTAGAGCTTGGTAACTTCTCCTCTACTTTTGGAATTCGTTAGCATAGCTGCTGGTTTAAGCACACACAAATGGCTTTTACTGTCAGTAGTAAACTTCCTAATTTGCGACTTTTGAAATCTAAGAAATGTAACTGTGCTTTTGTTATTAGTCCTGCCGTGGTGCATGTAGCTGTGTCCATTGAAGAGCTGGAACGAATGTTTTCCTTTCAGCAGATTTATTTTCCTTCCCTCTCTTTCTGTCAAAGTTTGCCTTTAGTAAACTCTCCTCCATACTCAGCTGTAAGCATGTGAGGGCCATGTTTAATTCCTTTGTTGTAACGCATTTTTGTTAACATTAAAAGAGCTTTGGATATTGGCTGGCTCTTAATCCTGATCCAGTGATGTGAATGAGCTCTTGCATCTGCAAAGTTCTCTGGACTCCATATGGGCCATGCCTGAAACTGTGGAATCATGGCCCAAAAAAACCCAGGCAGTGCTAACGCGCTGCCCTGAGATTTGGGAGATCCAGGCTCAAATTCCATCTGGAGGGTGGTATCCCACCTTCCTGGCCAGAGGTTGCAAATGTGCACCATTTAGCGTGTAGCAGAGAGACGTGTCTGCTAGATCACTCAAGGAACAACTGCTGGCACAGGTCTCTCCTACGAAGCTTCTTTTGTGGTGTAAGGCATTTGTTGGTTTTCTGGTTGCTCTTTTGAAATGGAATTGGTCTTTGGTATGTGGTTCTCATGCTGTCAGATTCCCAGGACATTATAAAGCAGTAAGAGGGGATTCAGTGAAGCGTCTGCCTAACCTCCTTCCATAAACATGGAAGACATGATGTCTGTGAGAGGACCTGAGAAGAACAGGTCAGAGCAGCCTCCATCAAACCCTTTGAAAGCAATGTGTGTTTCACACAGATCTGTGCTGGATTCTCCTAGGCAAAGGAAAGCTTGTCTGTGTGCATGTGGGGGTGGGGAGGCTAAGGGGAGAAGCATGCATATTTTTTAATGCATTTATTGTGGGAGAATGGTGCTGTTCATGTGCTAGACTGAGCAAATCTTTGAGTTACAGTCCAGAGTCTGAGCTGGAATAAAATCATGCAGCCCTCATTTATCTTAGTGGGATGGTGGAGGTTTCACAGCAACTGAGGCTCTTTGCTGAATACAAAGGTTGTACCTGTGAAAGTTTGTTACCCGATCCGGCTTTACGTGCTGATAGCATGGACTTCTGAGATCAGATTATACATCTCTGTCAACAAAACAAGTTAGGTGTAGCAATGGAGGAAAAGAACTGTACTGCTTTTTTGTTTGTTTCTGAGGTCTGTCCTAATCAATTCCTTGCATCATGTTAATTTCCCTTGGGTGGTTTATCTATTACCAGATAACATGAGATTATTAAATACGTGTGCACAGCAGGCCGGTTATCTCTTTGTGCATTCTTGCCCTCTGTTGCAAACATTCTATACACCCAGGTGCATTACAAATGACACGCCTCTATCTGGTTATAAATATTTTCCATTTGGAATTATCTGCTTCTGCTACAGAGATGAGAGGTGATCACTTGAGCATGAAAGATAAGGGACCGGAGAAAAGGAAAAAAAAACAAAGCACTGAGCTGCATGCACAATAAGGGACATGATACATTGTGCAATCCTATTAGATCTAAGTGCACCAACCAATTTTTCTTGCATGCCTAGCTGCTGTCGTGAATTCAGGTTACATGCCTACAGAGTGACTAAGAGGGAGGAGAGGTTTTTCTGCTGCATACCTGGTATAATAGGCTTGCCTTATCTGCCAGAGGGGAAGTTATCCGTGTTAGTGCATTCCATTTTTCTAAAGGTTTAGAAATCATTAGGGAAAGAGTGGAAAAGCAGCTCTTCCTGCTGCTAAGATTTTGGGCCACAGCTGATCAGATAAAGATGGAAAATCTTAGTTTAAAATTAGGTCCTGCATGGGATTGGTGTCTTTTTACTGATTTATCTGCTCACTTGCGACTGCAGAAGTGGAGCAGGTGCCTGGTAGAAGGAGCCATGTTTGTGTCGAGAGCCAAGGTTAAAGAGGGGCATGAAAATTCCTGGATGTTTGACAGAAAAATAAGTTTTAACCTTAATGTTAAAATCTTGAGGCTTGCCGAGATGGCAGCATTCTGCCACACCAGAAGATCAGACTTCAGAAAATACACTGCTGCGTAGTTACGTGGGAGAGCTTTTAGTTATATATTGAATTAACTCTCTTGGCAAACTTACAGCTAAAGAGCAACTCTTTTAAAAAGTCCCTAAAATGCATCTGTCTCAGGAAAGCACATATCAGATTTTACAAATGTAATTGTTCTGAGAGCTACGAGGACTCATTTAAGCACTCAGAATGGGAGCACGTTAAGGCAGGAAGGCCACTGAAAGAGAGACTTAACTGACCTCTATGAACGTGAGGCAGTAATTTATTACTTACGGCACAACTTTGTATCAGTAACTTAAAACTTAAAGCCTGGGGTAGATCCACAGCTGTTGTAGGACACTGGAGTCCCATGGGGCGAGAGCGGTTTGCTTCATTTGGCCATCTAGCCTGATGACTTCCTGCTAGAGGTAAAGTGGAGGCTCACAGACCATAGGTCACTTGCATGCAACTGGATGAAGAGCACGTTCTGTAGATGACTTTTCTTTTGAGAAACTCCCTGAGGCAGATGTGAGAAAACGTTTCCATATTATGGACTCTGCTGCAATCCCCCAGCATCCAGTGAGTAGGCAGCATTGTGATCCATGTCACCCCTCTGAGCCCAGACTGGCCATTCACACAAGCCACACCAGCTGCAGTATCGGAAGGAGAACAGTTGCGCTGCTATGGCATATCTCATCCACCGTTCTCTTTTCCTTTCATTTGCTGAAGAAAAGTGCTTTCCTAAAAAGGCAAGGCAGTGTGAATGAATTTATTAGCACTGTGCCATAATGCTGAGTAAGGAAACCTGACAAACAAAATCTTTGTGGGTTTCTTAGAAACAATCGAGCAACCTCTAACAAGTATTAGAACTTAGTTACGTTAGCATTAAACATTATTATATCGTGTAATTATGCATTTGTGAGGAGAGCTCTGATGTGCTGCAGACATCTGTACCGTATGGAGGCAGGTCACAGGGTTATGACTTGCAAGTGCTAGATCTGCACAGTGTTCCCATACCATCTATGGCTGTTGTTTCTCTTCAGTTGTAGCTACCCAGTCAGCTTCATCAAATTGAGTCTTTATTTGAAAAATTCTGTGCTAAAAGGGAAATGCATCTATCTTTATAAGCCTGTTTGTTTTTGTAATTAGAAACTGAATCAACAGTGTATTGAAGATGACACATTTGCTCATTCCCTTTCTTCTCCCTATGGTGGCATAAAGCAGCGAAGCACAATAATTAATGAAAAAGACTGTTTATTATTCATGGAGTGTATCTGAGGTGGAAAGAAACAGAACATAGGTTAAAAATATATTACTGAAGACTATCAGTGGCATCACAAACTATATGATCAGTTCTAGAGGGAGCGTTCCATCATTCATTCCAGTTGGGCACAATGCTCTGAAACTGTCAAAGGCAATTGAACTCAGATTTCTCAAGTAAAGCTTGGGAAAATGCAGAGTGGAAGGGGGTGGAGGGAGAAGCACCTGTCAAACCTGACTTCAGAATCCTGCTGGAGAATCTTTCATGTTCTGCAGGTAATACTGACTTTGTAGGCTTCATTTGCATGTCTGCTGCGTCCTGTGGTCGAGTCGAAATGATACGTTTTTGTAATGATAAGATTTTTTAGTAAAACGTCTTTTCTTCTGGGATAGTCTGCCCAGTAGAGGGGTACAGGCTTTGTTCGACAAAGGGCGTGCATAGTGCTCTCTTCAGCGGAGTGCCTTTGCAAAGCACGGCTATGCTGTTTTGAATGACAAAGGCCAAAAAATGCCCGACTGCAAAATACTGCTTTCTCTCCTATGGACATGCTGCAAAGTCACTGCTTGTGGACTAGTACTGAAGATGAGCTGAGATCCAGCACTTTCCTCAGCCTCCTGGGGCTGCTAATGAAGTCCAGAGAAGGATTCCCCCATGGGTAAGCCCATAATGTTCCCCTGAGATGGTCTCCAGCTATTCTCTTAATTTGCAGAAAGCTGTAGTGCATATTAAAAGCGCATACTGCCTAGTAAATGTCACAGCTATAACGTGCAGCTGAAGTCATGCTGGTTGGCAAGCCAAGGACTGAGTTCTGTTTCATTTCCATTTATTTCCATGCTACACCTAGCTATGGAAAACATTTTGTGTTTAGTCAAGCTTATAAAGTCAGTCCACATTAGGAAATGTATATGACAGGAGTAAGAATAGCCCACTTGCCAAGAACAGAGGTGATCCACAGAAGAGAGACTCTTTCAAAAGAACTGATTTTCAGGTCTTTGATTAGAGCCATTCATATATATTCATATGCCATTCATATATTTGATAGTCAACAGTGCTGTTGCATTGTTGTGGCAAATACAGCCTCCTGATATTGTAAAACTATGAGCAGCCACTTGCACTGAGAACAAAGCTTTGATCTTCATGTTTTGATGTTCACCCTTCACCATGTTACATTTTGGGAATACAGAACTGTTGCTGACTATTTTCAGATAGGCATGATTTCAATAACATGAATTTATTCTTTCAAATGTAAACTGCTTTTAGCTAGTGGTTGGTTTGATAGATTTTTGCTTGCTACAAATCTCAGTGTGTTGGGGATAAGCAATAAGAATATGACACTTTGCAAGCACAACGGAAACGTGGAGATGACTTTTTGGCTTGATAAAGGAAAAAAGTGTATTGATCAATATCTAGCAAATCTAGTGTGAAATAGAAAAGTGCTCTGCACTATGTATTTCATATTAACATAGATTTCTGAGTCTTGTTTATGCAGGATGATGCAGTCATGGATAAAACAATGATGTGAGCAACGATAAAAGAAATGAACAATGTGAGGTAGAAAATTCTTGGACTGTATTGAATCCACCACTAAAACACAGCTGTAGTTTAAGTACTGTCATGGTCTGGACTTGTATGGCAGATTATTCCATTTTAATTTTTTTTTTTATTATTTTTTTGCTTGTTCATTTTTAATGAAAAATGGTACACACCAGCACTTCTCTGTGGTATTCTCTTACTTGCTGGCAGATGGTTCCTTTATGCGAAGGTACATGGCATGCACAGCCTTGCAATGGCAGTGCAACTAGCTGCAAAAGCATCATGCAACTTTGTTGTCTGGAAGTCTTTCAAGGAGGGATGAATTTAAGGAACGTTTGTGCTTGATCATCCTCCCCTCCAAACCCTCAGAAGTAATCCCGTTGAGGTGTATGGGTTGCAACAGGGAAACTTCTCTGTTCCTCTTTGTCAGACTGAGAGAGAAAACATCTATCTCCTTTCAAAGGACAAATGTTTAACACGGCATTAACTATCCTTGTGTGCATATTGTCCAGATCTGCTTGAAGTGACTGGTTCCCAGTGTAATTGGCTCGTGCTGGTAAGAAGTTGGTGGACTCAGTGCAGAAGTCTTCCCTGGCTTGCAGCCAAGAGCAGCTTGTGCAGCTAATGCCAGTTAAACCAATAAAAGAGTTATTGGTTATGTTTTTGAAACAAACTACAACAAACCCTGCATCCAAAACTGTTGTATTTTAGTATCCTCAAAATAATTGGTCTCCTTTTGTTCTCCAGCCTTGTAGTCTGGCTAACAGGAGAATTCTGTAATGAAAAGTTTCTTTATTTTATGCTAGCCAGAACATTACAAGCTATAGTCAAGGGATAGGTTGGCCTTAAAAGCCTGAGTCAAAAAGTTTTTCACTCTAGGACAACTAGACCAAGCTTGACCAGCTTGTCTGAGGAGGTGTATGAACCAGGAACTGAAAGAGAAAGAGAGAACTTAGGAACTAGCAGATGACATGCAGGGCTGGGAGGAGCAATGCTATCTGGGAAGCAATTGCTTCTGAGGAGAAACCTGTTTCCTAAGGTCAGTTGGGAAGTAACGTGTGCTCTCACTTTGTGAACCATCAGGACTAGGACTACACATGAGCATATCTGGCTTGTATAATCAGCTCATTTTTTAAGAAAACCTCACTGAAAATCCTAAATCATTTACTGACTTGTTCAAGCCAGCATGTGAGAAGCTGTGGCCCTCCTCTCCACTGCAGCCTCCAAGGGCTGTCCCTCCGTGCTGGGCTCTGCAATGCCAGCTGTGTTGCTGTGCAAGCACACAGCAAAAGCCAAGCGGAGCTTAAAGTGTAAATGGACTGAAAAGAAGAAAGAAGTGCAGTGATCACGTTTCGCAATGGGGAATTGATTTATGAAGAAGTTAAGTGGCTTGCTCAAGATTTCACAGGAAAGACTAGATAGCATTAGCTTTTAATGTAGATCTGATGATTTCCAGTTTAGCATCATAACCACAGGAGCATTATTCAGCCTCACAGCAGACATTTATTGATTATGGAGAAATTGGGATGAAAGGGCATTTAACAGTGCTGAGGGAATTCTTAGTGATACCATAACATAAATAGAACATAGTGATGCTAATAAGCAGTAGGAGTAAACAGTGCTTTCAGTTAATAATATTGAACAGCATATGTGAGTTCTACCTTTTGCATTTCCTCATGCAGTGGTCTTTAGGCCAGAGATGCAATAACTGCTGATAAAGAAGATTATCATATTTTAATTAGGATTAGTTTTCATCTTCTGTATTTGCTGTATTGCTATATTCCAGTAAAAAAAAGAACAGACATTGTGGAAGTTCTTAGTAGAGGAAGAAAGTTGTTGTTGAAGTTTCAAAATAGCAGTGGAAAAAGTATAATTCATTTTATTTTTTCTTCTTGAAGCATTAGTAAGTTTGGCATATTTTTCTGGGAATGTAAGGTAGTTATCTTATTTGCTGCTATGGTAACATAATATGCACTTATGTAGCTATGGTCCACTGAGACTGAGTGCTTTATCTTGTGACATGTTAATGCTCAATAATTACGGGATTCTGTCAACCATTTAGGCTGAATTATTACACTTGGAATTTTTTTATTTCTATATAATTTGTGGTCCTTCTGTTGGTGGCGTTGTTGTTTTGTCTCTTTCTAGATTTGACTATTTGAGAGCTCATAGTAGTTAAATCAACGTGCAGTATTCCCCTGTGTGAAGAATCTTGTTTTGCTGAAGGGACAGATTTTTACATCTTGGCAAATTGATGCTTCTTGTTAACATCTAATTCTTTCCTTTGTGCAGAAGAACTCAAGGAGAAACTAAAGAAGTATGTTGATGAAGTGAATGCCCGTAAGCCTGGTTTCATCAAGGTTGTCCGACACAACAAACAAGAGGGGCTGATTAGATCTCGAGTTAGTGGATGGAGAGTAGCCACAGCACCAGTAGTTGCTCTCTTTGATGCCCATGTGGAATTCAACGTGGGATGGTATGTGTCTGCTTGTACCTTCTCTAAAGAAGGCACACTTTCTAAGCACTATTTCTCTTGCATATAAAGGGTGAATTAGCATTCTGCTACTTCTAATAAAAAGTTTCAGAGATGGGCATATTCATGAAAAATATATTTGTGCTATGTAATGTAATCTATCTATCTATCTATTTAGTATGATATGTAGAGGTGTAATTACAATGTATTTAACTCTGTGGGAAAACTGCATGCTAAGTGAGCTCCTGTTTCCTGTATCTAAAATATCTGTACTATGTATTACTGCTTTTTTTTTCTTTCAAATAAGTGGTAAATTGTAATTTTGGCATGAAGAAGCTGAGAAAGGTGAACTAGTTATAGATATGAGGGAACTGTCTGCAGTTAGAAGTAGCACACTTATGACTCAGGTTTTGCTCCTTTGTGTTTCTTGAGTTCTCCTCAAATCTCAGGGCAATGTTTTAAATTGTTCTCAGGAAACAGAAAATGCATAACATTTGTGTAGCTTTCAAATATACAAATAATGGCGTGTAAAACCACTGAGAAAAAATTCTATTTTCCATGCTTGTGCTTTTCAGGAATGAGCTCCCTCTAGTAATGCCCCTTATAGGCAAAGAGCTGAAGGAAATTGACCTCCTTTTAATAAAAAATAATGTTTCTTTTATATTCTACAGTGTAAACACATGTCATTTTTTTCTCTGATATTGCTGCTCTGTGCAAAAGTAGCATGTAACTAAAAACATACATTTGAATTTGTTTGATCTAGACTTAATATCTTTGTTTTTTCTTGACTAAAAAAGATTGTAAAAAGGCAGGAGGTGCTGTCCATAGGATAAATCTATTATTAACTCTGATCTTCGTGCCCTTGATAATATTGAAAGCTTGAAGTTATTGTTAGCAAGGTAGCAAGGATGTAAATGCTCTGTAGTATGCAGGTAGTAATTTCTTCAGTTCTTCAGATAACATTAATGATAACAACAGGGCATCCTTGATAAAATAGTGCAGTGTGTTATTTTGGGGCAGATCTTACTCTGTCCCATATCCATCTCAAAGCAAAGAGAGCTCTGAATGGCTTTCTGAAATGCACTGTGTAAGTTGGTATGTCCATCAGTGCTATCCTACT
Source organism: Bambusicola thoracicus (assembly GCA_002909625.1). Lineage (NCBI taxonomy): Eukaryota > Metazoa > Chordata > Aves > Galliformes > Phasianidae > Bambusicola > Bambusicola thoracicus. The sequence continues at coordinate 21,142 of PPHD01001872.1, forward strand.
GACATAGTCATCTTTTTTTTTTCTTTTCTTTTTAGGGCTGAACCAGTGCTCTCTAGGATAAAGGAAAACAGAAAGAGGGTCATTTCTCCATCATTTGATAACATTAAGTATGATAATTTTGAAATAGAAGAATATCCCCTCTCAGCACAAGGGTTTGACTGGGAGCTATGGTGTCGTTACCTGAACCCTCCTAAGTCATGGTGGAAACTGGAGAACACAACTGCTCCAATAAGGTACTGTGCAACTATGACCTAGATTAGTGTACCGCAGGAAATGCTCATCTAGATGTGACAGATGGTGAGTGGTCTCAGCTATGTAATAGGTTTACTGACTGTAATGTTAAATTAGATGTTAAATTAGTTAGATGTCCTTGAGCTGTCCTCTTTTGCGTTTCTCCTTGGCTCCCTACACATTCATTAACAAAACTTTTATCAGGAGATCTTTTAAAATAGGTTTCGTTGTTATTAGTGTGGGGCTAAACGCTTAGCCAAAGTGAAACAGTAGACTTGAATACTCAGCAGCCCTCCAGTCTCCAAGTGTTGTCTTCTAATTTAGTGGTAGTGGGCCAGTAATGACATCTTCTTTACAAATGCAGTATGTAACAGTCTTTCTAACCGCTGTATTCTTTACAGTGCTGCCACATAGCTTTATAGCTTTGTTATGTCGTAGGAGTTAACGCTGCTTGACCAACATGTTATCAATGACTTATTAAGTCCTTACTTTGATACAATCTACCTCTGTATTTTCTTTTCATGTCTGGAGTCAGGCTAACACAGAACAATACCTTTATCTCTGGAAGGAGGATAGACACCTCTGAATCCTCTCTGCATCTCTGCTGTCTAGGCATTCATATCAAGGAGGTCATTAGTACCTGTACTGTAGCTCTCTGCAGAATGAAAGGATGAGGACTGCTTTCACCAGCTGCGGAGCAGAACCTTAAATAGCAGTGGCTGCATGAGGGATTCATCAGTAGCAACTTGTTCCATGCAGTCTGTACAAGGGATACCTTTCATCCATCAGTTCTGCCTTCAGACAAACATCTCTTTTTGGGAGTTGCTGGCTTAGACACACTGGACTGCTCTGACCCAGCTGACGGTCATTTGAACAGGACTCGGAATTGGAAATTAGTAGCTAAAAATTCACAGGTTTGCCACAGACATAAAGAGGTAGTAATTTCCACATTATTAGAAGTGTTTCATATTTTAATGAACTGTGTTAATAATATAAAAATACTCTGAAATATTATACTAATTCCTGGTGAGGCAAACCTGTATTAACTCTGATGACTCTTTAGGGAAAGGTAGTTGCGCTCAATGAAGAACAAATCTTCAGTTCCATTTTATCCCAAAGCTCTGTACTTTGTATTTTGGAGTAAATGTCCTTCAAGAATATTGGATGTTTAGCTTGGTTTGTTGGTTTTTTTTTTTCCCCTTTTTTTCTAGCTCTTTCTTTTCCTGGAGCCTTTTTTTTCAGTGAGATACGAGGTGTGCATGTGCTGGATAAAACAAAAACAACAGTTAATTTCCTCATTTGTAAATATATCCTAAACGATCTTTTATTGTTGTGAAGCATGTTCTATAGCACTAAAAATTAAAGGCAGAAATGTATATATTTCTGTAGAATTGTACAGCTTGTGATTAAGACATCCTGTAATCTGTTTGAAAGCAGATGTCTACACTTCTTGCAGCTTGAGTGTTTCTAGTAAGTGCAGGGTGATTTCCCATGTACTGCTAATTAATATCCTGTTGTTCCCAGAGTTTCAAATAGCCGCATAATAATCAGAAAAGACATTCTATTTCATGTCAGTATGCATTATAAGGTAGGAAAACAAGTGAGAAGTCCACACTACTCTGCATTCTCTTCCACTGTGTTTCCTACAGGTGAAATTAAACTCAGTGGTTGAACTCTTACCTTAATATTAGCTCTGCTTAGTAGAAGTTGGCTAATTCAGGTCATTACATAAACGAGCTTACCGGTTTGGTAAGGATATGTGACTTGTTTAGATTTGGTTCAGCACAATAGACTGGTGTTACAGAATGCTGGTAACTTAGGCATTTCTTAATTTAGGATTGTAGAAGCTGACCTGGAAGTTCCTATTCAAGCCATTACCTCTTCTTTAAAATGTGCTTAAAGATAAATGTTTGTTAAATGCAGATGAACATAGCTTCTGGCCAAACACACAAAACCATGCATCGTTGGGTAGCCTTGTTAATTATCACAGACAAGAAACTTGAGAACTTAGCAGGGGTAAATTGCTCCACGTTTTGGCTACAATGTCTGGTGCCATATAAACAAAGCCAGAGCTCTTGGATCTAGTACTGTGAGCACTTACATTGTATGTGTTCTGGTAAATGTGCTTGTCCAGTCATTTTGAATCTATTTTCCCTCAGTAGTGCTTATTTCACTATAGAATCAAGGACAATGGAAGACAAAGTTGTCTAAATCTCTTTGAGAAACATCTCTCTAAGAATGTCTGACATGGTCTTTGACCCAGCAATGATAAATCTAATTAATTTCTGAATAATAAAAATGTGTATTCTATCTGTTAATTTTGTTTTCTCCCGTTTTTTTTCTTCCAGAAGTCCTGCATTAATTGGGTGCTTCATAGTAGACCGAGAATATTTCCAAGAGATTGGCTTACTAGATGAAGGCATGGAAGTATATGGAGGAGAGAATGTGGAACTTGGAATCAGGGTAAGAAATGTATCCACCTGACACTGGTAGCTTGCATTTAAAGTACAACCTGATCTTCAATATGGGGTGGGGAAAAAAATGTGGAGTCACCAGTGTACAGATGAATGCGTGCAGAAATGATGTATAACTCAAAGGGCAAAAGTTTGCATATTTTTTTAAAAAGAGTTTATATGGTAAAAGAGAGAAATGCAGAAATGGGTATTCTTTCATACAGCCAACAGTGCCAGAATTCTGCACAGATGATAACTGAAATATGCAGGCCTTTATGTCACCTTCCCTCTGTAGGGGAATTGAAGGTATTCATAAAGTACTGAAGTTGCACAAGTGCACGTTTTCTTCTTCCATCTGTGCACTGCATGCAGTATTTCCTGTGATTTGTGTACCTCTTTTATCTCTATTCACAACTAAATACCATCCAAAAATACAGTGCTGTTCTGTTTGAGAATCTTTCAGGTTTTTTTCTGATACAAAAGAAATTCCTAGCTTGATAGGTGGTAATGAAAAATGGAATGGTGTGTGTTATAAAAACTATATTCTACATCCTTCTATTGAATTGTTAGTGGACCATTGTATTTTTTGCATTTTGGTTACCAGAATAAAAACATGTGGTTATGTATTAGTTAAAAAAAAAAAAAAAAAAAAAAAA
>PPHD01001872.1:24501-39420 GCA_002909625.1 Bambusicola thoracicus
AAAAAAAAAACAGAAAAACAAAAAAGAAAGAAACTGTCTTTAAAAATCTATAATTTTCTGATGAGACTATGAGAAAAACAAAACAAACAAAAAAAACCCTCATTTTTACTTTTGGATTTCTGCATTTCTGTTTCTACCACCTGTCAGAGATAAAATGATATTGCAAGAAGACTGAAGGGCAGTTACATTCAGTTACATTAGAGTACAGTTGTAAGGAAAGGGAAAGAGAAATGCAATACTGCTTCTTTTAATAACACCATTCTCTTGGCTGTGAGAGCCAGAGAGCCTTATTCTATTCCTGAAACCTGATTTCACAGCTCAGTGTTGCAGTGAGTTGAAAATTAGTGTCACTTCAATTTTACTGTTCTTTTTTCAACTGACAAAACTAGTCTCCATGTGAGAGTAAGGAGTTATATCTGGTTCCGCATCGTGAGAAATATGTTATCCATTCTGCTATACTTAGTCTTGCAAAAGTTGTTCTTGAAGAGTGCTTAGATAGACAAGATCAGGGAGACACAAATCTCTCCACATGTGAAACTTTGGAGTAGACTGGATCATTGGAATAAGGCCCAGCTCTGATTTCCTTACGGCTTTTTTTCCCTGTCTCCAGCGAAGCAGTGCCTGACCTACATAAAATACTTTCATCTGTAACAGATTGTAATGTGCAAGGTAGCATAATGTATGCTGCCTCATCTAACTTTATCCTGACTTGGATCTGTGTTTCCTGGCTCTATCAAAATAAATTACTGAGCAGATTTTTCAGCAGGTTGTTACCAACTCTTCTTACAGTTCTCAGCATATCCTAGATAATACCAGGATGAGTGTAACTGTATAGTGCAATATTAGAGCTTCTGGGAATCACTGTATTATCTTTTCTGTTGCTAAGCTTTATAAGCAAGATCCTATCCTCAGCCACCTGCTTCTTCCTGCACTTTACAGGTATGTACCTGTGGCCATACACTGTTTCCTGACAAAATATAGATGGCTGCTTAGAATGTTCTGCTGCAGTGTCAACAGCTGTGTCAGTCACTTGCATCCCTAGCACTCACCCTTAGTGGTGCCATTTGATCTCCTTCAGATAGGTCAGAAGGAGATTTCACACCAGGTGTTCTGTCTCTGCAGCACCAAATAATTACCTCTAGATTATCTGCATTGCTTTCAGAGGCAGGGCCTGCTATGAATCAATAAAGGTAAGGCAGTAGTTGTTCTACAAACAACTATGTTGCAAGTACATTATTTGTGCAAAAAATAACGTTTCCATTTTAAAAATGATGCTCTCAGGTTGTTCTGTCTGCTTTGTTTTTCATCACTATTTCCTTTGTTTAAAAAGCAACAAACTTCACCTAGTATTCTGCTGTGTGTTACACATTACCATGTAGGGGAGGGGAAGCAGACACCAAGTGTACCCAAACTGGCCTGGTGTCCAGGCTGTCCGACAAATAGGATGTTGTGTTCTCATTTGATGGAGTTGATTTTTTTTGTTAGTTTCCACATGTTCTGAGTTTTGTAGCAAAATTCAAACAGGCTGTTCCCTTTGTGGTATTTGAGTACTGGAAAGCAATTCCTTCACTGAGAAATTTTATGCAATAAGCATGTAAGAAAAGGTATTTTCAGAATGAGGAAAGGTAGCATTCAACTACAGAAACAGCAGCGAGAGGAAGGATCATTTGAGCTCCGTTTACCTTAAGCATGTTAAGCTGAACAAGGTCCTTATTGTACTATTTAATTCCAGAGGAAGTAAAGCCACTGTTAGCCAAACTCAGGCATACCAGCTAGAGCATCGTGCGATTACAAGACTGCATAAGCTGATATCTCTGTGCCCATGTGCAGAGGCAAAGCCTTATTCTCAGTTTGCTTTTTTGGCAGCTGTATCTTCAACAGTGTGAGATAAGATTTAATCTCCTAGCTGGGATGCTTCTGAGAAGCAAAGTCTACCTGCTTAGGATGTCTTTTCATTATATAGGAGAAATCACTTACTGTGTCTTCTGAAATCTTGAAATAGTCCGTTTTCAGCTGAACTAGCAGAGTTTTCATTGAACAGGGCCAGGAATCAGATCACTGATTCACTGATGCTGTGGAGACTTAAGAGAATCTTCTCCCAAGAGCAATTTTTGCCACTTCATCATCTGAACAAATGTCTTTTTTTTTTTTTAATTTTTTTTATTATTATTATTGCATGAGTATATGAAAATCCCAACTATAGGGGACTGAATCTAAAGCACTGGTTGCTGGTAAGCTGTAATGAGACACAGAGAACAGGTGTTAGAGTGGAGGATTATTCACTTCATTTTGATGAGTTAGTTTCTCCTCTCAGCAGTATTCATCTCTAATTTGGAGTATTACTTTAACTTGTAAGGTTTTTACCTTGTCTATGGCATTGTAGTAGTTAATTTGTAAGATATTAAACATATATAATCTAATGTTAATAGAATTCCATTTCCTTGAGCTGAAGAATTAGTTCAAAACAGGAATGTGTTTTGAATCTTAGAAGCAACACGGTATTTTCTTCTCAAGCAGATATTTTCTTGCAAAGCTATTTATTTGACCCATAAGAAAACAAAGGCAGGCTGTTTGATGCAAGACTTGGCAGCACCCTTTTGAGCAGCTCGGTCAGTTAGTCTGAGATTGCTGAAAGATTCATTTACTGTGTTTATTTGTGATCATTTGCAATTAAATGGACTTAAGTTTGCTTCTAAGGGACCAGATTAAATTTGGAGGGTGAGATGGAATCACATTGTTTATCTAAGAGAAGAAATGTCAGTTTATAGCAGAAACAAAGCATGAGTATAAGGCTGGGATTTATAACTTTTATGTGGGCTCTCCTTCAGGGCTGTGTTTGGACTTGCATTACTTGCAAATTAGAAGCCCCTACAAATCCATTGCAGTCAATTAGATGCGTTCAGTTAGATCCCGTACTAGGTGGTTCAGGGCTAGTTTTCAGCAGGCATCTTGGAGGCGTGTCACAGTTTCTAGAGATACCAGCAGAAGATTTCCTATCAAGAGCAAGCCTGTAGCAATCATTTTGTTTTTTAAAGCAACTGTCGTGTCTGATGATGCTTCCAATTGCTCTGTTATGACAAACATTTTTTTAGGAACAAATATTCAGTGATTTGCCTCAGGTCACAGACTAGGTCGTCATCAGAGTTAAGGGAATGTAAGCTCCGGCTTTGACTTAGAGTAATTATGTGTGCCAGAAAGACTTTGTGCCTGCAGATGAATTTATGTTCACAGGGATATAATGGCTTTGTTAAATGGGTAAAAGAAAATTTTGTTAGAATGTGATAGCTCTTTAGCGGAAAAGGAATGGTTCTTTCTCCCACTGAAAGCTATATCAAGACTCTGCATCAGATGACCTAGAGGGAAAATTGCATTTATAGTTCAAACTGATTAAGGCACTCTACTTTGATTTATAAGTTGGATTTGTTATAACATAGCATTATAATAAATACATCTTCTTAATTAGCTGTTGGTCTAAATGTTTGTTTGTCAAGCTAAAGTGAAGCTGATCCTGATGCTTTTTTCTGTGAGTAGAGAACTAAAGAAAGAAAGGCTTACGGACAGAGAAGTAGGAATGAGTTTTTTGACTAGAAAATGTTCCAGTATTCTTTGGGGTATGTAATATGGTCCCTGTATTGCAGAGCAAGAAGATTAGAAGCCTGTTGCACCATTATCTGCTCTTTTTTTTTCCTAAATGCCCAAGGTGACTTCCTCTTTCTTTATGTTTTTCTGTTTATTGCAAGGTGATTGAGCTCTAACTAGATGTATCTGTTTTCCATTTTTGAAATTCCCCCTGCATCCCCTTCTGGGACCATAATGGTAGGCTGCTGGCTAGTTGGCCCATTCTGCCTTTCTGTGTCTAAAAGCCTATTGCTTGTTTACATGTCCAATCATTTCCAATCCAAAGTATTAGTGTACCCTTATGGTTTCTCACTTGAAATCTCTTTCTATTAATATGCTCTTGTAAAAGTGTTTTTTTTTTGATAGTCATGAGCAAGTGCAGATATTTGCATTTGCTCCCAAGTCTCTATATCTATCTGAAAACATTCTGAACTTTTCCTTCTTTTCTTAGAAGTTTCCAGCAATTTTGCTGTCAGTACTTCTAATATAGACCATGAATGATCGTGAACATACTACGTGTAAATAGATGTCAGTTTTCATTAAGGAAAAGCTTTGGACAGTGCACAAGTCAGGCTGTAGTCTCACAGCACATCAGAATTAAGCAGCTCTGATGGTTTATATTTCCTCCTCCTCGCCCTCTTGTTGCAGTGAGGCTTGCACCACACCCGTGCTTGGCCTGTGCCAGCACAGCTGTCTGAAAGGCTGCACTGTGTCCTATCTGAACACATCCAGTTCAGGCGCAAGCTTCACGTTTCAACTTTTTTGTTTAGCCGCAGGAATATATTTCATGTTAATCAAGTCATGTTTTGCAATGCTGCTTCACATACTGTTGTGTGAGGAAAACTGGGAGGCGGGTATGCCAAGAGGTAAAAATAACTGGGAGGGAGCAGGAAAAGTTTGGAAAACTTTCGTATGGCTGTGTTTACATGGAGAGAGAGCAGCAGGGTGTGTCATGGGTGAATAGCATCCATTGTGTCCTTGCTGCTGAGTCCCTTCCATGGCACTCCACAGAGCCGTGAGGGTGTTTCCCCCAGTACCCCTCAAAAAAATGAATCTAGATGGACCCCATTCTTGCATTCAGCTGCCATTACTTGCTGTGGTCTTCAAGTCATGTTTTAAAATTGATTTTAATAAGTAGACCATAGCCCTTGTCACTGGGGAGTGATTCACTTTACAGAAGAATCCCTTAGTGAATGATGTTGGATTCTGTTCAGTAATGTTTGGCTGGTAATGTGTGAAGGGAGAAAACTGGGAAATACAGAAAGAAAAGCATTCTTAGTTGCTCCTTTTGGGTAACGCTTAAATATTGCTTTTGAATGTGATTTTTCTTTACCTTTGCATTAAAACTTCATCAGAGAAGTCTTTTATTTTTATTCACTTTGTGGATTAAAATGAGAACATTACTACACTGAGCTCTGCAGGAAAAAGATTCTAAATACTAACAAAACTTTACTTATAGGGAGTAGCCAGTGCTTTTCATTGCCCACCGTTTCACCAAGAGAAAAAAAGTTCTTGGCGGTGCAAATACAGTGGAAGTACTTGCCTAGCACTCTGTGTAACCAGTAGGGCTTCTCATTGGTAAGGTTAATTTTGTTCTGGAAATGACCTCACCACATTAACATCCTGAATCCCAAGACAAAGCAGGCTAAAATTCCCTGTTTTTAGGGTTGCTGTTTGGTCAGAAAAATAGACAACCTCTATTGGGAATAAAAGAAGGAACTGCTACTAAACTGTCATATGTCTAGATATAGATAGTTGGGACATCAACAGGAACTGACTTTTGGTGGCTTTTTCTGTTTCTTTGTGTCAAGCCTCCTGTAAAATAGCTGATTTATTCTGTGATTCTGTGATTATTTTTTTTTCCCCATATTTCCCATGAGTGCCCCAGCAGGTGACCTGCAACTACAGTATGTGTGATTATACACCGAGACAGTATTACCAGTTTTCCAATGAATCTTTTTTAATTATTATTATTTTTTTTTCCCTGAGGATTAACAGCTCCCACAGGAAAGCGAGTGATTGATATAGCACCAGCTAATATGTCTCATTGCTCTACCCTGCGAGGAAGGGGGAAGAGGCGCTTGGAGATTTCTCACAGATGCTTTTTCACTCACTGTGCCTGTGTGGCTGCACATCACCAACTGAGCTTTAATATAGACATCTGGATGTTTTATGAAAGGAAATTGTTGTTTATAGTGGAATCGAAAGGAGTAAAACACTTCTAAGTCAATATGCACTTATAAATCAGTGGACTCAGGTCAGATACAATTTAATTAGAGCATTATTATAAAGTAGCCTGATGTTTAATATCTCTCTTCACCTTATTTCACAGCATGGCGGAAATAACATTTCAGCTGGTATTATTTCTTGGAGTAATCTGAGAAGATGGTTTACTCTTGTTTTAAGGTGATATGGAGGGGGAGGAGGGAAATCTGCCTGAAATTTAATCTTTATTGAGAGCTCTTAGTTCTGCAAGACTGAGTGAGTAATCTAATAAAGATCAGAGAAAGACCTGTGTTAGAGGGCAAGGAATTGTACTGTAAAATAACTGGTTAGGTGACCAAGATGGATTCAGTGATGACCTTGTGTGTTTGGGTTGAAGCTGCAAAAGCCAAATACCTTTCCACATCACAGCACCTTCAGCTTGGTCTTCTGGTAGACTACAAGTCTTCAGGATGAGTGCAAGGTCAGGAGCTGCGATCAAGCTGAGTGCAGCTGTGATTAGGGAGAGACGGGCAAAAACATTAGTGAAGGTTGGTGAGATATGTTGCTCTGTGAATACTAGACCAATGGTGACCTGGGGAAAAGTGATTTATTTGGCTTCATATTCTTGATGTAAACTTGACAATGTAGTGATTTATGTCATGTAATTACTTTGCCAACCAATGAGATAGACAAATTTGAGATAGAACAAAATGAAAACTTCCACCTTCAGTGACCCCTGAAGCATCTTATATCCTGTAGCAAGGCATAGAGCAGCTTCCTGCAATTAACGAACAGAAACACAACGTAGGTAGTCTAACAACGCGTGGTGAAAGTTTTACAGCTCATGAGGATAAGAGCAGAATTAACCCCTGCAGAGCAACAAAAATTTCTAAGAATATAATGAAATGATTAACTGAAAGGGAAAGAAAGCTACTAATTATTTAATATTGGAAAGAATCTTTACGTGTTTTACATTTTCAATTAGGCTGTTCTGTAAAGGCACTATTAATGTGAAATGAGGCTTATGAGACTATTATGGATGACTTCAAGAGTAAGATTGAACGGGTAATTTACATTTTACAAATTGAGAGTGGCTCTAGTTATGTTAAAGTGTTTTTATTTTCTTCTGAGAGTTCTTTTACATTGTGGGGGGGGGGTGTTTTTTGCATTATCAGCTTGGTTGTAGAAAAAAGCTGTCAGTACACAAATGTATGTTTACTGAAAATATGAGAGGGTTGTATGATGGTAAGTAGAAAAGTCTTGAAAAACCTCAAAGGGCTTCAGTAGAACAGCAGGAGTAATTTGAAAAAAATCTCTTCAGTCTCTGTTGTGCAACAATCTGCATATTGTTCTGAGATCTGGCTGTAGGAAGTCACTTGAAATTGTTACACCCCAATTTTCTGCTCTGCAGGAGTGTATACCAAGGACATGATTCTCTTCTCCAGCCCTTTCAGTATCTAGAAGCTGGGAGTAGAACAGAAACTTGGCTTGAGTAAGCAGTGTTTTTTCTTTTTCTTACCGTCCTCCCATATTCCGATTTTTCACGTTCTGAGTTTATGTGACTCAGGACAGGACTCTGCACTCAATTCTACTGCTAGGGCTGGCTTCTTTAATGAGAGTACCCTGTCTGGGACCATTGGGTTAAGCAAAACTGTGCGTGGTTTCTTGCTGAATTTGGGAAACGTTAGCCAAAACCAGCAATACTTACTGTAACTACTGCAATTATTTGGTGAGCACTGTCTTACTTCAGTGGAGATGCACCTAAGTAAAGATTAATGTATTTCATACAGCAAGCATAGTTTCTAGCTTTACAGGGACACTCAAATATACATAACAACCTGAAAACTTCCAGGATCTAGTTCAAAACCCACTGTATGCTACTGGAAACATGCATATGGATTTCAGTAGTTTGCATGTGACCATCCTGCCTATCCTTTCTACAGTCAGCTGTCAGAGAACTAGCTATTAAGATACCAAAATGAATATGCAGACCCAAAACATTCACAGACCCTGCTCATGGTATAGAATAAAAAGTAGTTTCTTTGTACTTGCCTGTAAAGCACCGACCTCATTATTGGCCACTGGTAAACAATTAACAAGATTTACAACTATTTTTTGCATTAAACTGTTCCTCAGAATATATCTTAAAGGTAATTAGTGCCTATTCTTCTTTCCATAGTAATAATTAATTCACATGGAATGTTTTTTTTTCTCCTTCATGGCATCAATAATAAGTTTTTTTTTTAATTTTGTCTGTTGTGAACTACACAGAAGCTAGAAATTGCTTCAGCTTTGAGAAATCCCAACAAACTACTTAATTATTAAAGAGTTTTGTTTGCAGTCAAAATGAAACGATGGTTTCAAATAAAGTCATACCATTTCTTAGAGAAGCTGAATGATCCGTGTAAATTTAATGAGTACAGTGCATGCTAATAAACTGCTCAACATCATGTAGGATTTATATTTTTATTAGATTAAGCTTCCACAACTTGAAAAGAGCACTCAGTGATTAAAGAGAGAAAAGGAAACGCTATTAACAAGGAAGTGCTATATCATTTTATAATGAAATATAAATTAAATATTCAAGGGAAGAATCAGCTTCAGAATTATAACAGTTTTGATTAAACATGCAATTTCAAATATGTTTAAATGCATTTTAAAAGGATTTACTAAAGGATATGAATTTAAAAACACAAACGAATAGAAATGTAGACTCTTTGTCTAGTAAAATATTTTACGGAAATGAATGAAATTTGCTTTAAAAGCTTTTGACCAGATTATTTTAGGCATGTGTAACGATGTCACCCGTCTCTGGTCCACTCTGCAGGCTATGCAAATGCTGTCACTACTGCCTTTATCTAGGTGGAAATGGGTGAGGTATGACAGCATAGTGATATATTAGTGCTTATGTCTTTAGAAGCGCTTGAAGAATCTATCTGATGTCTTTCTGCTTCTGCCACTGTCCCATCTGTGCTATCCCACTGGAGTGCCACCTTCTTTCCCTTACTCCTTCAGCAGGTGATGTGCTGTGCCACTGGCTGCTTCTCTTTGCAGTGCTTTACATCTCATCTGCATTCCTGACCCTTCTAATGCAAAGAATGTGTTTTCTAGCTAATTTTTCAAGGCTACTTTACCCTTGGTGCACGTAAATTTACACAGCTGTAGGGCCACGATTATAGAGCACGTGTAAATGTGTGACATCAATAAATTAACAGTAAGCAGTGCTTAGAGCTGGAACAAATTCTGTGCGTGCACTGCAACAACTGAGTGTTTAAAAGGAAGGTAGATTTTCACCTCCCTTTTTCAGATAGATTCTCTACATTCTTTAACATTCCTATTATATCTCACTCACTTTGCTTAGTTCAGGTCATAGGCTTTGCTGATTTTAGTCTTTCAGGTTACTAAGTGTTAGAAGTCACCTTGGTGCTGCTAGTGTGCCTTCATAGCTTACAATTTGCTCTGGAATTTTGTTACCCTTTGGTAGTGATGACGGAATTCTTTTAAGTGGAGGAATCTCTGTAAGGCCTTCTTGAGGGTATTCCAAATACACAATCTTTTGGAAGTGAGCATTGAAAACACATTGAAGGAAATTCTGAGTGTTCTTTGAAAGGAGTTTGTTTGTTCTTTTTCAAACAAATTTTCTTTTGCAAAGTAGACCGACAGGAGCAGAAATGTAAGAAAGTCCTCCAAGGGAAACCAAGCATTCTGCATTGCTGAGGCTTCAGCAATGATATTAAGAGTGATCCCACAGAAATGCAGTCCATTGCACTTTGGTTTTGTTTGTTTGTTTTTTTAAAGAAAAAGTGCACAACTTTGTCAGGACTTTATCTTAAGGCAAAGCTGAGCCTCCAAGGTATAGTTTGAAAACTGGCGCTTTTACAGAATGAAATGTGGATTGCCACTTACTATATCAAGATGATAAAAGTATACATTATTTTGCCAAGTGTCTATGTATGTTTAGGGATTTGGCAGGAATTTGAGACTATTGCCAGCAGTTTCCATCTCTTGATACCAAAGGTAAATGATCTTTGGGGCAACAGGAAAAGGTGATACATTTATTTTTAAATCATAGTTTAGGAAATTCATCAAGCTTCTTCCTAATGCTTTCTTTATTAATGTGTTTGTCATTAAGTATGTTACTGATTGCAGGGACATAACACTCAGAGGCAAAATATTTTACTTCAAACCATTGCCTATTGTATAACAAACCAAAAAGTCATAAAAACTCTTCCATTTTAGACTTTCTACTAAAGTCAGTGATGCTAATTTCTAAAATAAATAAATACATAAAAACCAAACTACAATAATTTTAAACCTATATTTATAGGCATCACATAAATATGTGATCAAACAAATTACAGTGGTGGAGAACTGAAAAGGTGCTATTCAGTATCCCTAAAGCCTGAATAAAGATTACTAATAGCAGCAAAAGAAAAATAGTTGTGGAATTCATAGTGAAGGTGTGAGAAATAGACCCCTCAGTTCCCATTCTTATTTCTTAACTTTAACAGCAATCTTGTCTACAAGAATTTCATTACATGAAATCACACCACTTTAAAAGGCTTTGCTCTGAGCTGTCTTGAAGAAAATACATTTCTTAATATTATTATTTTTTTTTAGATTAAAAATTGTCTTTTGCCAAAAGGTGTTGGTTCCGATTAATTAATGAATGAGCCCTGAGCACTTTTGTTGTAAGATTTATACCTTTTCTGAATGTCTTGAAAAGTCTTCCGCTCGGCTGGATGGTTACAACGATCTGCAGTGTCCACAGCCATTGTATTGGAGCCACAGGAAAAGGAGCAGAGTGGAGATAGGAATGGTCAGATTGATTTGAGCAATTGGCCTTAGGAAAGGAAGAATGAATTAATTGCTGTTCTTGGCCTAACTGGAAGAGATTTCCTTATATCAAATATAACTGGGGAAAAACAAAGAGAAACTAATACTTTCTGTAGCAGTCAGTTATTCCTGTGATAGTTTTTAGTACTGATATATCCTGCTTGTTATAGTGTTTAGTATTTAGCATAGCAGGGCCAGCTAAACTCTGTGTTCCTTGGCTGGAGATCTTGTGCGCATTTTGAAGAGCTGAAAATCCAGAGTCCATTGAGATTCCAGGAGAGTATCATGCTATTTGGAAATCCACTTTGACTCCCTACATTTCTTTGCAGCTGATCTCTCTCAAAGTACAATGAGACTAAAAATTTGGACTAAAAACATTTATCGCCATACTGTAATGCTGTGGGCAAAGAAAGCCTATGGGAGAGAAAGATACTATGGCTTGTTCTTAACCATCAGAGCAAGTCAGGATTTGTGCTTTTTGCCTTTATAGAATACTGCATCTCCTTTAACTCTCCTAGAATTCTGCAAGGCTTTGTAGCCTAAGTCTTGGGCAACATTACTTGCTTAGTCCTATGAAAAACTGCAACCACTGTCCACACTGTAACTTATGGTTCCCGTATCATCAGATCTCATTTGTTACTCATGTATTCCTCTATTAAAAAAAAAATAAGAAGAACAATCATTAATTGCAGGACTTATCTTCATATATGCAAACTATTAGGATGTACAGCTATTCCATTTCTGGTGTATGCTAATCACATTTTCATGGTTTGCAAGAGGTTTTTGGTCAGAAATAATGCAATTTGTTTTTGAAGTTGTTTAATGCAGCCCATCTGTTCAGCTCACATCTGTATTGACAGCTTCTTCTTAGTGTTAAATTTTTAAGTGAATACATGGTTCTTGTAGAGCTGTAAGTTAGTCTTTGAAAATAGAACAAAGGCTGAAGTTGTCTGAGACACAGGGATGGCCGCTAAGTTAGATTAATTGGATTTTATTCAGGTACTGGGCAAATCTTATTTACAAACTGTATGAAAGGCTTGGTCATCTCAGGATGTTTTTTGAAAGCACCTATTGCTTCATTGTAAAGTCAAATTAGATTCTACTAATTACTGGAGCAATACTTGAAATTACAGATGAATGCAATTTTGAAACTTTCAGACCGTATTTCAGCTTCTTATAGACAGAATTTTTGACATAGTTTGTTGCTGAGATAGCATTTAGTTTTAACTGTGAATATCCCACTAAAGATTTGCTGTTAACACACTGGATTTGGAGCAAGGCTATCCTTAGTTACGACATGCAGGGCATGTGGAATGTGAATTGCCTCGTCCTACGCCAAGTTATGACCAACTTTACATCTTTCTGGTCTTTTATTAAGCTGCTCTAAACAGTGTACAGTGAATAACTGAAACAATTTATAGTTGTGTGTCAGAGCTGTACTGAGAAATGGCTTGGATTGAAAGCAGACATTGAGTGAGTGAAGACTAATGATACTTCATATTTAATCGTTGTTAGGAAAGATAGCTGAACCAGTTAGAATTAAATCCTTGAGAACTAGTATTTTTGTTAGGTTGTTAAACTGGATTGCCCATTTTGATTGAAAATTAGAACACAAATGCAATTTCCAGATTACTTTTGATTCCTGTGCCAAATTAATTGCCCATTTCTTTTTAAATATTTATGAACATCTCAATTTCATTCTGTTGTTGGTAGTGTTTCTATTCATTTACTCTTACAGTTTTCCAAGATTTGGACACAGACAGGTCGCAGTCATTTCAGTTCCCTTCCTGACTGTGCCTTAGGTCTATGAGATATCTCATCTTCCAGAGCACTTTGAAAAGCAAGGCTCTATCTCTTCTCTCAGCATATGCTGACTGCAATTAGGCACCAGTTCAGAAAAGGCTTTGTATGCATTCTGAATCCATGCCACATTTTCTGGTCTCAGGAGCTGCCAAGTGCCTAAATGCTGTATTGAAGCCAGATGTCTAAATATATAAAATGAATGACTGAACAAAGCACCTCCTTAGTAAAGCACATGCCTATAGGACAGGCACACCTGATGGGTATGAGGCCAGCTCCAGAACGTGATCTGCCAGCTCAAATCCCTGGCGGCTGAGAGACAGGCAGAATAATGGATATTCCTGGATGGGCTGTACAGGGGAGGAGCGCCTTCATTCTCATTTTTTGCTCTCTTGAAATAAGACTCCAAGCCTCAGGAATCTCTGCTAGCAGTAAAGGCAAACTGTCACTTAGTGAAGCATGCCTGTTTCTGGAATGCTGAGGTACTTGTGCAGGAGCAGGATCAGATGGTTTGAGTACATACAGGTTTTTTCCTGAACAGCATCCAGTAAGCAATTAACAATGGGCTGCCTTGATGTCGTTAGGAAACTTACGTATTATGAGATATAGCAAAAAATATTTGTAAAATATTCCAACTACATCACTGACTGTTAAGGCTGCACGCATTGTTTCCTCTTTAGCTCAAAGAACAGAAAGGAGATTAGAAATGGATACAATACATATGATTAATGTAAATTAGTTCAACTGTGATACTGGTCAAAACTGGAAAACACATTGGAGTGGGTATATTAACCTGCATTACAAATGTTTTATCATTTGTAGGGTAATGTCTGTTGAAACTGTTCATAGAGCATTTTCATTAGACTACCTAGTCTTTGGCAGTCCTCCTCAAAACAAATAAATATTATCCTTTTATATGTATATTTATTTAATATTTATATTTATAGTCTTCCCTGACCCTGAAACTTTGGTGATCTTAAAAACTTCAGTGGCGTAGTTTCCCTGTAATGTAAGGCTGGCTAGCCACAGATTCTGAACGGTGCATGTATGCACTGAGAGGGTCTGTGCACAGTCTAAGATAAATGCCTGCAAGGCATTAAATCGTGAACCCAGACACTATTATATGTGGATGCTCTATAAATAATTTTATTAATAATCTTGAAGATAACTTAATTCGTCCAGGAAAATTGTGATGAGAGGCTACTTACAGCTAATTCTGTTGGAAGGTTAAGTAGTGGTGATAATTATCTCCTCCCACAACTGCGTAAAACATCTGTATAGTCAAATAAGTCCTGAGCTGTTATTCCCAGGAGTAGTGACAAGCATAGAAATGAAATAATTTCAGTGAGTTTTCTAAAGGACAGCAGTGGTGTAGGGGAGCTCTTGCTATCAGACTGCCTTTTCTCTTCCTAGGTGTGGCAATGTGGAGGAAGTGTTGAGGTTCTGCCTTGTTCCAGGATTGCTCACATTGAACGAGCACATAAACCATACACAGAAGATCTAACTGCTCATGTTCGGAGAAACGCACTCAGGGTGGCTGAAGTCTGGATGGATGAATTTAAGAGCCATGTCTATATGGCATGGAACATACCCCAAGAGGTGAGTCACAGAGACGTGCGTTTGCAAGCTTTGTCTGTACAACCTTTGAGTTTCGGTTCCTACTCTGTGTTTTGATTTTATTCTAGGATTTCTTTGTTAGTATACATGTAAGTCTTAAGTCTAGACATAAAACAGAATTACATATATGCTGATACATACGTATAAATATGTATGTAGCTGCGTCTTCTAGAAGTAATTCTTTTGTCTGTGGATTCCTTAAAAATTAATTCCTTGTCAACCTTGCTGATGAGCGTGCATGGAGATTTTAACCTAATAGTTGCAGAAATATGAAAGGAGAAGCATCAGATCTGTGTTACACATCTTACTTTGAATTTGTGTTTCTTACCTACAGTAACAAAGACAAAATTCTATCAGATTTTTAAGGTGGTATTACCAAGGGGCAAGCAATTTTAACATCTATTGATACAAAAGTGATCGTTAATACTTGTTAATTTGAAGCATCTCGTCAGTGCCAACATATCAGAAAGTCTGTTGCAATAAATTTCAAAACTAACTTATCAAATGAAATAAAAATGCAGTTTGTGGATTGAACCGATTTCTTGCAGGTCATCAAGTTTGCATGGTAGATTTTTTTTTTTGCCATTTTGTTTGTAGTTTTAAAATGGAAAAAAAGAGGTATTCTTGTTTTTCCTTCCATGCCCATCATTTTTCTACCACAACTACACTAATCTTTGGTTTAAACTGCTAAATATATTATAATGCAGTTTATAGTATCTCTTCATCTCACAGAGGATACTTCTGTCAAACAGCAGTTCAGACTTAAAAGCTTAAGGTGACAAATGCTATATCAGTTTTTAAGAGTGGTACACTCTTCTGCAATGCAATGAGATGTCTTTGTAA
>PPHD01001873.1:0-39418 GCA_002909625.1 Bambusicola thoracicus
CGCCCTTCACCAATGGTTCTCGCTAAACCATGTCCCCCAACACAACATCCAAATGCTCTTTGAACACCTCCAGGGTCAGTGACTCCACCAGCTATCTGGGCAGCCCGTTCCAGTGCCTGACCACTCTTTCAGAGAAGTAGTATTTCCTAACGTCCAGCCTGAACCTTCCCTAGCGCAGCTTGAAGCCATTCCCTCATAGTCCTATCACTAGTCACAGGAGAGAAGAGGCTGACCCACAGCTCACTACAACCTCCCTTCAGGTAATTATAGAGAGCAGTAAGGTCTCCCCTGAGCCTCTTCTTCTCCAGACTGAACAATCCCAGCTCCTTCACCCGTTCCTCATAAGGTCTGTGCTACAGACCCCTCACCAGCTTTGTTGCCCTCCTCTGGACACGCTCCAGGGCCTCGATGTCTTTCTTACAATGAGGGGCTCAAAACTGGGCACAGTACTCAAGGTGCGACCTCACCAATGCTGAGTACAGGGGGATAATTACTTCCCTGTTCCTGCTGGCCACACTATTTCTGATACAAGCAATTTATTTATTTATTTATTCATTCATTCATTTATTACCACAAGTAATAAAATTTATTCATTTATTAGCACAAGTAACAAAGGCAGTATTTCTATCCATTTGACCCTGAATTTCACCACTAATTGCTGATAAATAACATCCAGGTCAGAAACAAATACCCTGATTGAATTCTGATGATTTGACTTGACAATCGCCAGACCCCAATAAATACAAAGTGAAGTTAATACATTGCCTCTAAGCAATTTTTAGATGCTAAAGACCATGTACAACTAACACTGAGAAGATTCAAACAAGTGTCCTGGAAGCGGAGGTCAAAACACTAGCTCTTATTTCAGAACTGTCCTGAGGTGAAACGGTGCCACTACCAACAGTGTCGCTGTATCTTTCTTAACATACGAGAGTTGCGTCTATTCTTTGGTATTAACCAAATGGTATAATTCTTTGATAAAACAGTATCACTGTAAAAGTGTATTAGCTTAGAGGTAGTTCTTTATGAAATGCTCAACCAATACCTTATTGACTTATGCCATAGAGTAACACAATGTACCATCCTTACTGAATAAATAATATACCACTACTACGAATGTGATGGTTTTCCATGTTACATTTTCTATTTTGGCAGGCAGTTAAATGTCAAGTCAGTGCTTTATGCTGACTTTAGGCCTCACCAAAAGACCTTCCCACTGCATTGCAGAGCTAAATCCACTGAATCTCACCCATGGAACAGTGATTTAATTTTACAGTGGGTGAAAACATCATTTGTCCCCCTCTGCCACCCAGTATACACACGCACACAAATACACAGTTTGGTAGAATTAAGACAGATGCCATTTTGTTGTACATTTGTGAATTTTTGTGATGGCTGATCTGTAATTGCAAGTGTTAGGACATTTTATTAGTTCCCAGAACAGATTTTCTGGAAGACTGAGGAGCTGTTGCCTCCTGCCCTTGATTAGCCCTGCATGTTCTGTGACATTAGCAGTTAAAGAACAGCAGACCCTTTCTGTCATTATCTTCCCCCAGCTAAACTAGAATTGCATTTGTCCACTTGTGCTATACATCCCATATTTTGCCCTACAAATATGTAACGGACATTTTTGAGTAGTATTTTACAGTTGAAAAAGAATCAAGGAGAATCAAAATAAGAAAATCTTGATACATAAAAAGTGTTAAGAATTCCTCAGAATAAAAGTGAAGTATTTATAGTACGTGTAAAAGTCTCTGCTCTCACCTGAAGTAAAATGGGTGGCTTGAGTCTGCAGAGCTCAACACTTTAAATGTTAAGTAATTGTGAAATCTGACCATACATAAGGGAAGTTTGTCATTTCTGAGTATCTCATCCTTATTTTGGTATTATCTAGGAGCAGAATAATTCTGAAACTGAGTTGTATCTACCTGTTTTTGTAAGCTTGAAACTACCTCCAGTAGTATCTCTTTAAACAGTCTTAGGAGCATATAATACCTCCAATATTATATGCAACAAATTTTTATTAAGAGCAAAAAAATAGATCTCAGAAGGTCATTCTGGATTTCAAAAGGCAATGATTTTGAGTATTTTATTAATGAAGATGTGGGTCTGCCATTGCTGCCTACAGCATTTGAGAGGCTGTCATTCAAAAATGATATAATTATCTAAGTGTTTAGAATATTTGGATTTGTGATTAAGTACCGAGTCCTAATTCTTATAGTCTTTTATCCACTACATATGTAGAGAAGTTTCATTTTCATTTCAGTTCAATAAATTATTTTCTGTCTACAATCTAAAAAATAAAATTAAGAAAAAAATAATGCTAGTTTGCTCTTGGCTTTTTCCCTGTCTAGCCTAAACACTGAAAATGTCAAGTTTGCTCACTAATTAAACATGTCTGTCTTAGACTGCAGTTGTATCTTTCATCATAATGGTGCAGAGTCCCAGGGAGACATTATACATTCATGTTTTCAAATATAACATGTAAAAAATACAAATATAAATTTAATGGAGCAATCTCTTAATGAGATAAGCAATTATGGCATGGGAGAAATGAAGGAATTAGCCTCCCGAAAAGTTCTCAGTATTTATGGGCCCGGGGCTTCAGAGTCTGGTTAAGACACATTTTTTGCAATCCTCTAAAAAGAAGACGAATGAAATGTGAGTTATTAGTGGAAGTCGGGGAAAATATGCTTAAAAATGAAGTGCTAAACTGCACAGTGTGCATTAAATTTATAATATAAATCATAAAATATGGCATTTTCAAAAGGAAAAGATTTCTTACGGTATTTTGGCTCATCTACATCCACTTAGAAATCAAATTAGTACAACAAACAAGCAACAGAACAGTAACAATATCTGCTAACCATAAAGACATGTATAAACAATCCAAAACCACAGAAAAAGAAGTATTCTCTAAAAGTCCAGTTCTAACAATGGCTGAGGCTTCCTGCTGTTCATGCAACTAAGGGCTGTCCTGATGGAATTCTTTTACTGATTAGGGCCTTTTTCTAATCTTTTTGAGAAAAGACAAATTCAACTTTCAGTTTCAGAATAATCAGTGAGGTTCTGCATTATGAATAAGTCCCAAAAGTTTGGCACTCCAATACAGAACAGAAATTAAGTTTCAGAACCTTGAAAGCAGAGTTGTGCAATTGCAAGGTGACATACAGACAGATTATTCATATTAAGGAAAAACAATTTTGCAAGGAGTCATGAGAGGCAATGCAGGAGACAATTACGTCCTATACAGACTTTTGGGATTAGGCTTGATTTTGATCTTGTTTATATTGTCTCTTCTACCTGATTTCACAGAAGATGTATAAAATTTAGGGCAATGAACCACAGGAACACGTTGCCCAAATTGGTGGTGGATGCCCCAACCCTGGAGACATACAAGGTCAGGCTGGATGGGGGCTCTGAGAAAACCAGCCGAGCTGTGGGTAGGTTTCATCGTAGAGGAGTTGAACTAGATAACTTTTAAAGCTCCCTTCCAACTCAAATGATTCTATGATGATTCTATGAAATTTAAATGGATCTTAGTGGGATTGGAATTAAGTGCTTGATTTTAGAAATACAGTCAGCTATTGGAAATTGAGACCTATTTTCCTCTGTCATTTTTGCCTTGTTTGCTGTGTTAGAGGGACAATGATGTAAACACTTCATGAGAACTATTTACAGTGGTAAAGTAATTCCGAATTAATTAGTAGGATATTTAATTGAACCATATAGGCAGAAGAATAAATACCTCTTTGGTTGTATTCCCTGGGGTTTCTTGACAGTTCATTAATGCAGAAGTGCAATCTGCAAGGAGATACAATACATTCTGTTTCAGTATCTTGTCATATCAACTGCTTCTGATTTGGTAAATAGAAAATTAACTGCATTTTTCTAAACATGTAGCTAAACGTGGAAGCTGCTAAAATAATCTCTTCCAACACAACAAAGCTTTTGTTAACAAATTCCATTGACACTGAGGAAAATCGATAGGGAAGCTTTTCAGAAATCACCAAAATTCCATTTTCAGAAAGAACATGCGCACCTAAAGGATTGCATTTCAGTGCAAGTTATTGGGACAACAGCTCCTAAAACACACGTGTGCTTTTCAAGAGCATAGTTCACATATTCCCCCTGGCCTTTAAAAAATATTCACCTACTGAAACAAAATTCAGAATGCTTACTTAGGCTGGGAAAGAATTCAGAAATCCTGAAATATTTTTTTTTCTTTTATGCTACCACTGAATGAAATAAAACTCCAAAGGAAGCAACTGAGCACTGGTAATGGTACCTCCAACCATCAACAAAATCTACCTCTACCATTTTATCCCATAGTATGGATTCCTCATGTTCCACTGGAAAACAAAACAAAACAACTACCCACATTAGCAGAAGCTTTGTGGAATTGGCAGAAACACTAGCAGAAAGCTTATTCTATGGGGTCAAGTACAGGTCTGTTTGAAAGCAACACAGAACTCATTGCTAATTTCTTGGGTCAGGATTTCACCTACCAGATTTTATGAATGTTCCCTCTGCACAAAATAAGTGTTTTCCCCCTGAAGCATGCAGGCATATATACCTGTACAACTATATACAAGTAGTTTTAGGTAACTAGAGTTTTCAGGTCAAATATATTCTTGAATCTTTTTCTTGCAATCTGCATCTCTGGCAACAGTTGCACAGCCAAAACAAACACATAAAGATAAGATTTTCTTTGATGAGCACACAATTTAGAAGTGAAAAACAAATTCATAGCCAAGAGTCTAAAACACAAAATGAACAAGATCCCACTCCTCTCTAAGCAGAAATACCTTACTTATACAAGTCAAACTGATATGACAGGCAAATTGGGGGTTTACCACAAATGTGTTTTTAACAGCATGCAAAATGGACACGTATTTCTCATTTACAGATAGTTGAAGCAGTTTTGATTGAACTGCAATGTTTAAACATTTTTGATAAATTGCATTTGAAACATGATTCCTTTAGCTTCATACTAAAAGAAATTAAAAGAAGCATTCAAAAGTAGTAGGAGAGATCGTATACAAAACGCAATGGCTTTTCAGGCAAAGCTAGGTCTACTGTCTGCACTGTACTTGCCAAGAAATGTCCCTTTGGAAACTACATATATTCTGACCAGGAATAAAACTATTTGGCATACACAGTGTTTATTTCATACACAGTACACATACATACACAGTAGTTATTTCAGTAGAGCTCTTCTAAGGTCCTTTTTTAATGTTGGACTGTTGCTAAGAATTAATCCATGAACACCATCATCATCTTTAATGATATCTTTTTACCCAAGAAAAACGAATTCATTCTTCCCTTTCTCTTCTCTCTTCTCTAAATCTCCTTCACTTGGTCTAGGGAAGAATCGCCTACCCTCAGCACAGCACCAAATAGTAATTTTACATTTTTCCAAACCACCTCCTATTTACCCTACAATTCACTCCAGTTTTACTCCTGTAGATTCACTGATGGTTTCTGATTGTGATAATTAAACTACTCCTTAATCTCTGTTTCTGACAGTAGCCTCATCTTCACTGCCTTCTTCATAAACTCACACTTAATTTTTCCTCCCAAACTGAGCATCTCTGAGATCAGCAAGGCTGTTGTCCAAATTCTCACAGCGCTTTAATCGTGGTCATGTGGTTAGCCATTCAAGCTACCCTTTCAGAGCTCTACCTATTCAGTTCATTTTCTTTTAAATCCTTTCCAGAGTGGCTTACCTCATGCTGACATGCAACACTAAAGAAATTGTTCAGTAATTCATACATTCCTTCCAGCCACCTTTCTTTTGTACTATGTCAATCTCACACAATTGCTAGGTCACTGTCCAGTTTCTCACCCTGCATCCAAATTCATTCTGAGTTCTGCTAGTATATCATTCATATCTGAAAGGATTATTTTTGACACTTTCAGTGGGAGATGTTACTTCACATCTTCATGGAGATGATTTTCTTTCACCTGCACAATGAATATTATTTAACAATGTTTTATGCCCTTCAAAGTATTTTTCCTTGCATGAATCACATGCTTGCCTTCTCTCAGGGCTTCTCTAGTTTCTGATTTAATAACCTTGGCTGGCAGTGCAAAATCTCCTATCAATAATATTCTTCAGACATCTCTCCTGAAATACTACTTCTGATTCTATCCTGCTCTCTTGATTTCATATGTTCAATTCCATTTTTTTTTCCTTTGGACTTCATATACATCCCTGATAATCAAAATCACTTTGAGAATCGTCTTCTTTCTTGATCCAGTTCCTCACTGCCTACATTCTCAGCTATCCCTCCGAGGGTTACCTTAGCAACTTAACACTAAGCTCTTGCCCCTCCTTTAGCATCAGCAGTGCTCAGGAATTAATACTGGCATCAGCTGTATCCGTTCTAATAGCAATTCAATAAAATTTCAGTGAAGCTTGGACTCCTTAATTTTTAATTCAAAACACATAGTATGTAGGTTGCTCCAAAAGTTATGCCCCCTATTTATTTTTATGGAAACTAGAGCAGATAGAAAGAGCAGAACACTGTTTAATAGAGCACATTCTCAGCTACAAAACGCTATTTTTCAACATAGTCTTCATCATTAACTATGCATTTTTGCCAGCAACGAACAAGAGCCTGGACGCTGCACTTATAAGGATTTGCACCAGAGGAAGTGACCCACAGTTGCTGTCGGCGCTGCTGAAATGCACCACCTACCCCTTCACTGTGCTCACATCCAGTGTTTGGTCTCTATAAACATTCAGTAAGTGTTGATGAATGCCAGTGAGTGCCATTTTTTCCACATGGAGGAACTCTGTGACACACCTCTGCTACACAGGCACTCCCATATCAGACGCCATTCTGTCAGACTGCCCCTCTGCTGCCATCTCACACTGCAACAAAACGTAATGGAGTATTGGTGAGAAGGTTCAACCTCTACTGCCATATCACCAATATCTGCCCCTGATGTTCTGATATAGTTACACAGGAGGTGTTTTTTTCAGAACTGCCCTCATAGCTGGATAATCTCTAGACAGGCTTGTTTGAAGAAGCAGTAGTGTTTTAGTATTGACAAGATATAGCTTTATAGTATTCTACTGCTGAAATAAACCTGTAAACGTTAAACAATGAGCATGATGTGCCTGAGCTGCTTGCAAGTAAATGTGGGTCAGCTGTTTTATGATACCTGACTCAGCTACTTCTGATGAACTGACCAGAGAGAATACCCACATTGCTAGGAGAGCACTTTCAGTAGACTGACTAGAGTAAGCAGACACATACTGACCTTTCCTTTCCCAATCTATGTGTCACTAACCTAGTTTGAAGTGATGTGACAACACTGGAGAAAAGCTAAAACCTGAATAAGGATTTTGCCTTGTTTCTTGTATCTCAGTGTGATTCAATCCAGCAGGCATGTTATGCCTAGGTGTAACTATTTATGTGAGAAACATAAAACACACTGGAAATGTGAAAAGCTGTTCCATGCGCTTTTGCAGTAATTAAAAGGCATATAAGGAAATGTTATCAAAGATCAGAGAATAGAAAAGGAATAGATGTGAAAGAGAAAAATGCATTACTAGAAACTTAGGAAAATCTTCTATCCTTTGAATTCATTTTAATACAAACCCTAGCAAGTATATTTTATCCTAATTGATACAGTGAGGTTTTAGTTGGCTGTCTTCATACTTGTCTTCCTTCTCCTGACTTTCTGTGACGACTGGGAATACAAAGCCTACAAATGATTAATCAAATTTTCCAGTAGTTATTTATGAATTGCCTACTGCCCACAACCTACACAGTCAGGATCACAAAAGGTGCCACTTCTTGTGGATCACAACAGGTCTTTCTCACATCCTAAAATCTGAATATATAAAGAGTAAAAATAGAAAAATTCAGAATATTCATAGAATCAAGACATCTTAAATGAACTTCTGAATGTCAGACATTGGAAAAAAAATAAAAATCTACATCCATGGCATCAGGAAGAACCTAGCAAAGCTTTCTTCTGTATTTAATTATAACATGTTTATTAGGACATCTGTTCACTTGCTTTGAACTTTAGTGTGATAGTGACCTTGCAGTCTGTAAACTTCTGCTTGAATTCTGCCTGCACCAATAAAGAAACAAACTTCTGCACTCAGATTACATGTAGTGAAATAATTCAGATAGAAATTTCATATTCTAATGATGGGCTGAACATGGAAAAAAACCACTATGACACTACAAGAAAGAAGGGTAAATCAATTAAGGACATAACAAGACAACCATTTGGAACAGATTCATCCACCAACTAGATTTTATAAACTATTGCCATAAAATCAGTGAATTTCTATTTACATGGGTTAAAAGGGCAAATTTAATGGACTGGATTATGCTCATTAAATTGTTTCATTACTTTCACTTTACAAATTTGTGAGGATTTTAATAGAAGATTTAAGAAGCATCATGAAATTAACATATTTGTTATTTAGCAACTATGAAAATACTAGCTTCATTTCACGGAGCTTAAAATGGGGAAACACTATATAGAATTGGCCTACAGTCTAAATAATGTACGTTGTGAATTTCAAAGCTTTTGGTGAGCAGAAATAGAACTCAGAATTTTTATATTTCCTTTCACAAAAAAAAAAAAAACACAAAAAAAAAAAACAAAACAAAAAACAACAACAAAAAAAACCCATGTATCTTGGGTAACTACAAAAGTCCTTACAGCACGGACGGCTAGAAAGCATTTAATATGGGATATTGTCTTAAAAAACAAAACAAAACACAACTTTTCATCAGCTAATGAGGCTTGAAGCAGCTTTTAGATGCATTATTTCATCTTAGAAGTGATGGGAAATTGCATAACAGTGAGAGATGGGAAATTAGGTGCAAGAAAATGCCACGAACAGTTGGCAGGATTGATTTATCCTTCAAAAAAAAAAATCAATAAATATGTTTTATATTTAAGTTACATACCCACTGTGTGATGTGGATGGGTTGTTGTTTTTGTTTTATAATGAGATTGCAGAGTCAAAGTCTATTCTTAGAAGAGCACCATAGAGATTAGAATCCTTTTCTATCATCTTTTTAGACCGTGACAAGCAGAAATCACCAGTATAAAAAAATGCAAAACACCAATACTGTCTTCTCAAAGTTCTCCTCCCTATCCCACTGACAGACATTTTATTTCATATACTGAGTAATCCATCATGAATTGGACTTTAGGGCAGATTTAAAAAAATATTTAGGCACCTATCAATTCTTCATGTGTATTTTCACACAGCCATCTAGCAAATAATTTTCTTTATGCAACCATTTTCTCCGGTGTGAACTTACAGGAACCATACTGTGGAACTTAGAATACTAAAAACCCCTGTAAAATTTGATTAAGCAGCAGCTTTTTGGAACTAAAGCCTTTCTTTACACAGATGTATTAAGATACTGTAAAGTTCTAACTAAAGTTTATGTACACATGATATATATACTCCATTTATAGTATATACAGACCATTCATCAGCTACACTACCAAACCTAATTAAACGTCCTTGTTTGCATTTATGTAAAGTAATATGTTTTTGTGGTGCTTTTTGTTTCCCAAAGGAAAAGTAAGAATAGCACTGTTTGTTAACCAGATTAGAAAGAGATGTAAAATAAATACCTTGGATAATTTGAATAAAAAGTACCTAAAGCTTTACTATTGAGAAGCAAGAGAAAAAAAACTGTTCAATTGAATTATCAAGAAGTTACCTTCAAAAAAGACAATTACAAACAAACTATCGAGAATAAATATACAAATTATTGCACGGGGTTGTAGAGATATAGCCATGCAATGTGCTGCAAATTAAAGTCACTTATTAAGTACAACTGGAAACCATATGGCAGTACAACTGCTTAGTCAACAAACATGAGTCAAATTATTTGTTGGGGATACAAAAAATTCAATGGGATATTTTACTGTGTGCTTACCAAGTATTTGCCATTGTCAAAATATAAAATAATACAAATATGCCCTAAACACAGCCACTAAGTACATCGTCCCTGAACACTCTTAACTACTTCATCCGCAAGGATAAATGAGGACACAGCCAAGAACCCCACTGTGTGAATATACAAAGTTCCCTCCACATTTCTTCTCTGTTCTCTGTCATTATTAAAAAGGTCAATTACTTATGTTAATGATGAGAAAGAAAGTGCTTTAGACAGAGCAATGATCTGACAGACATTTGAGGGAGAAAAATAAGTTAGCGGATAGTTTCAGAGAAGGAAAGTGTAGCTGATTCTCCTTTCACATGAAGGATTTCGCATTAGGGTTTCTGATATGCATCTGGAAGACTTCCATAAAGTCTGCAGCTGCTGAAAAGTTCACCTGAAATTGGGTATAGTTAAACTTGTGAGTTATTTATGTGCAATACGCATGGTTCCTGTTTATCCAGAGAGTTGTATCTCATTAAAGAGCAAAAAGATACTCTTTTCCTTCCCCTGGTACAATTAATACTTGTATGGTAACTTGGTAGGACGTCCATAGGCTGGTCAAAAGAAAGGCCTACAAAAATCAAGTTCTTTTGGATCAAAGTGTTAATTTACGCAGAGCTCTATCGCCTCCTTTGGGTTTGCTTTGCCCACCTTCCAGTTTTGGAGGTAACTCCTATTTTCTTCCCTAGTTGGGCTGAGAAAGTGGGTTAGGCACTACTTCAAGTGTTAAGCAGAGCCACAGACCCACTGAGAAAACAAGGCAGGCAGCATCAGAGGCTTCACAGACAAAAGAGCCGTTCCACCATTTCTGAGCAAGACAAGCAGAGCAGATCTGGCAAGGGAACCCAGACTTAGTTCAGATCACTATACAAATCCAAGTTGAGGGCAGAGAATCCAGTCTCTTGAACAGAGTTTGGAGCAGGGCAGGACACAGGCATGTCTGCCCCATAGCTCAGCCAGGGGGCCCTCAGGAGCACTGCTCTGTTGGCTCTCCTTGCAGCATACAGTGGTACTGTTAACTTGTCATGGTTTTATGATTTTTGTTATCAGACATAACTGCCAGGCTCCCAGCCCCTGGCAGCTAAGCCAGGTGGATGGGACATGCCTGGGTCCTGACACCCAACCACAACACAAATGTGTCAAATGAGAGGTATGATGCAAGATCACTACCAGGTGAGTGGTGGAGTACCAACAGACCAGTAGTTGAAAGGTTTAAGAAATGGAAAAAATCTCAGTCCTCCTATGCAAAATAGAAATGTTCACTCTAAGTCTTTTGAGTATAATACGTAAGCTTTTAAAAAATCCACACTTTGTCTCATTTCTGTGGTGCTGATAAATGCACAGGTGTATAATAATACATATTAGCAGATTCAACTATGTATTGCTATATCGCATAAGTAAACTCAGTATACAGTATCACATAAGAGTATTCCTAATGGAAAGTACAGCTAAAATCCAATATCACAATTATTACAAAATTACCCAAACCCAATATTACAAAGGAGAAAAGTTAATATAAGTCATTCCACAAAAGCTCCAGATTTGTTATGCTATGAGAATCATTCTCTGCTTTCCCTTGCCATTAAATTCTTTTCCAATTCTGAAGCAATTCTGAAGAGCTGGATATCTATTAAGAAATTAAATGGTATTATATATGGCGTGCTTTGTTTGTATTTTTTTTTAAAATAATATATTTTAAAATATAAACAATAAAATTGAAGCTTTAAATTCTTGATTATCTTTTACTGGCATTTGTTGTCATTGCAAGGGTAACACAGGTAATTCTAAATAGTGAGTGGTACAGTGGTTATCATGGTTAAGATCTGTAGTCTTTTCATATTGAATCGTAAATGCTTAAATATTTGCATCTAATCTGACAAGTGGACTCAGCAGGAATGAATCAGCCATATGGATGTAGGTCTCTTTCTCCTCTGTTTATTTTGCTCCTACAACCAAATTTTGCCTTTCACAAGTGCTGTAATTTTCCTCCCCATTTTTGAAGAGGAGGTTTATTCTTATCTCTAAAAAGGAACATGATAAAGTCAAGATTATAGGCTGCCTATAAACCCGGACTTTAGCTAGAGCTGAGAGGTTTCTCACACATCTCACTTTATTACTAGATGAATGCTTACTTGATTTCAGGCATTCATTATGATTTACAGTTTATTTGACCTCCACAAATAACATGCCAAAGCAGTTGATAAATGTCTTATGAATTAAATCTAATCAGTTCTATTTACAGATGTCACTGAACTGAAATACACATCTTCTGAATAGGACAATCTATGAATTATAAGATCAGCAAAGATATCTTGTCAAGCAAATTGAAGTAATTTAGTTATTTGAATAAATAACGGATATAAAACAGACATTCCAAATCAGCAGTAAAATATCATTAGAACATTTCTGTGTTGCTCTTTAGCTGTGCCAACATGCAGGTGATAAACTGGAAATAACATTTACCTCCACACAGGTCATAAATGCTTAGGAACTCAACCCACTTACTTTGGTGCATATATATGAATTTAGCTGTTTCACTTTAGACACATAAAAGCTGCTTAGAATCACTCCAAGCAGGAGCAGGATGTTGCATTTAAATGCATTAAAGTAATTTCCTAACCAAATTAAGCATAATAGCAAGCGTTACCTTTTCAAAACAGTTTATCCACAAAAGTACTTTTTATTTAAGGCAAACATGTATAGTCCTGGGGGATATATGGACTGTAGCATTTGATAATGAATGACGAATTAATGATATGACACATTACTCAGATTAAGGACAGGGCCTTCAAACTGCTCAGGCTGCTGTTTTGCAATTGCCTAATTGTCAAGTATCTTTTCATGTTTGTATAACAGAGAACAAATTATTTTTTGCCAAATACTACATTTCCATTACATTAGGCAGTATTTATGATACTTTTTTTTTTTATTGCATATCTGCCTTCACCATAGAACTGAAAGTTGTTTGTTTTTCTGCAATGCCCTGCCTCTGCTGCCTAGATTGATTTGTGGAAGGAGATGGCTTGGCAATAAAAGGAGGGGAAGATACTTTTCAAACCTGTCATGGGCATTTCTATGTATTCTGTGGTATTTGAATGGTATGTCCTTTCTGACAGAAAGGCTATTGCCTGCTGTGAAATAGATCAATGGGTGATATTGTGCAGTGATTGCTATTTGTTTAAGAGAAATCTCCCTGACTGACCCACTTCCTGTAATGCATAAAAAATAAATGACAGAAGTAATATTTTTGTTCTTGTTTCACTTTCATTCATCTTATTTGATCAGCACTGAACAAAACTGACATCTCATCAAACCCTAAAGTGTATTTCTACACTGGGTTCATCAGAGGTTGGCATTTAAAACACAGACATTGCAGGAACAAATGCATTTGCCAGCTCTGTCCATCGATGTAAACCTGACCTTTATCCTGTAGATTTATTGACACTGTGCTGCTTTGTATCATATTTCATTACTATGTGGAAAACCTGGAAAGTCCTTCCTGTAAAACCACTTTTGACTCTCATCTGCAAATATCTGCATCTACAGCAGGTTATCTAAAGGCCGAGAAAACCTTAATATGCCTTATGCTTACTTAAAACAAAGTGATTTACCTACACATTTAGAAATGGTTGCCCAGTGCTCAGTTTTACCAGTCCATAAGGATATTGCACAAAGACAACAACATCACTGAGGGGCATTTTTCCACAGTCCCTTTCACCTCTCCCCAGACCAAACATACTGGCAATTTCTAGGAAAGAAGAATCTAATACTAAAGGTGTTTTAATTAGGTTGCGCGGGTTGAAAATAATCAGATACATTTTATGTACAAAACATGATCTACACTCAAATACTACATTGCTAAAAGAATAATGGATGTGCCTTGCTGTTATGCAGTATGCTTCTACTTTGTTCCTACAGTCACCTAGGAGATATGTAAGCTCTTCCATACACAGGGTATTCTCAAACAACATCTGATTGATAAATAGCCATTTTAACTATAGATAACAGCTCAATGACTAAATATTTTGTTCCGTGTGGGGAAATTTTAATGAGAACAAATAAAAATTAACAAAGCTAAATCTGATCATGCTGAAACAACACATTTTCCTAGCTAATTGGCTAAATAATGGTTTGCATTTCTGCAGTATGTTCTCTTCCCAAATCCCCTGGAAGCTTTCCAGCAAGCCAGAACACAGAAGCACCATGCTGGTGAGCCCTATGTGAATCACATCTGTGTCGTCGTTTTCAGCCTCCTAGGCTTGAACATATTGAAACAGTCAATGCTTGGCTGTAAGGCAAATAGGCTGTTTTCCCTAAAAAAGAAAAATCTATTACTTGCACTAGATTCTCAAATCCTAATATTTACCCTTGTCTAAATGATGTGTAATTGAGCACTAACATAAACTGTCTACAGATTCCTTCAAAATGATTGTTTCTCCTCTTAAAAAGAAGAATTAGAAAGCAAATGAAATCATCCCTTCATTCCTGCACTAACTGAGGATGTTGGATGTTGATTAGAGTTAAGTCCTTGAAGTCAGGGGAAGGACATAGGGCAGGTGGCAGGAAAGAGAGGGAGGGGGATTTCCACTTGTCTGCTAAATGTCTGAATCTGCACTGACATCAGTATCTGAGGTAGCTGTCTGGGATCCCTCTATGACCAATGGAAATAAATAGGCATTTCCAGAGGTTAGTTCATCTGAGATATCTTAAACACCTTCATTTGGGATGTGACAAACTGACGCATTCCAAATGCAAGTACTTCATGAGCTTCAGGTGAAGAATCTTACTGAGGCTTTGAATTTCCTGTTATATGAATTTTTGGGATTTAAAACAAAGTTTTTCAAGGGGAAATCTTACAAAATGACAGAAGCAGGAAAGTACAAATTTATGACACAAAAGAGGTAAATTCTTCAGTCACTAAGTTCCTCTGAGACATGAAAATAATTTTCAGCATATATAATTAAGAGTTACTGATTTTATTCCCCTTCATGAATGTTGCCAGTGCTTTTTATTTGGCAAATACTATATGAAGTATGGAAAAAGAAGTCACCTGCAGAACTAAGTTGAATTAATAACATTGAACTGATTTTATGGAAAGAAAACATAAAGGACAGCTCTAGCAGTTCATGCAGAGCCCCATCTAGATGAAGCAAAATGGAAGTGCCTCCAGATTTATGAAACCATACTTATTGGCTGGAGATCGTTAGCTTTAAACTGTTCCTTGATTTTCTAAATGTGTTCCGTTTTGTTCCTTGAGACTTTTTTTTATCTTTTTTAATCCTAAAAAGAGAATTTTATTTTGCCTGTAAATGGTGCTATAATGCTTTGGAAACTCAGAACGGGTTTATAAAATGTTCTGGTAGGTATGAAAACATAAAATTCACTTGGAACATTTCTATTCTTTTCAGGACTGCTGTGGATCTGTCATCTGCAGTCTCACTTTCCTCATTTGCAAGGACATAAAGATAACAGATACCACTCATTTAAAATATTCTGGTTATTGATTATTTACACATTACTTCCTAGATTTTTGTTTCATCATAAAATGCTTGTCCAGATAAATTACTATTTATTACTATTATCATCATTATCCTAGCAGTAGTGAATGGAGTTCATTTAAAATTAAGACTTCACAATACTTCATTAAAATTGAAGTACAGTACCTTACTGAAGGCAGTGATTCCTGGATGATATTCTCTGTAACTAATTAGACTGTCTCATCTATAGAGCAACATCTCAAGTGAAGAAAAAAGTCAGTGTAGAGGAAATAAATTAGATGACCTGACTGCTCATCTCCAGACTGATTTGAATCTTCCTTTTGGCATTTATGGACTAGCAAGGAAGTGCTGGAAGTGCAGGCTAGAAAATGTGATCACCGCCAACAAGATATAGATTAGGAGGAGATGGGAATAAGAAAGTTGACTGCTTTAGTTGATCAGTGAAAGAGGAAAAACAGATGCATCGTTTCATAGTCCAGATATCCCACAAGGGAAGGAAAAAGAAAAAAGAAAAAGAAGATTATAGAGACATCATATGTACATAAATGGAACATGATTTGCAAAAACATTTCTCCACCATCTATGTCTATTTACAAATAGAAGATCTTTGAACCCTTCTGCTTGATTTGATGACTATCATTCAAATTTTACTGACTGTCACAAATACATTGAGTAATTTCAAGACCAATTTTAATGCAAAATTCTTATAGAGGCTAAGCCAATCAGACATGTACATGGCTATGGTCTTTTAAAACAAGACAATTAAATAGTGAAATGAATTCAGATGAAAACAATATTGTCAGTTGAGACTGCTGGAGTATCCCTGAAATTGATATTTTCCTTATGTTATATGAATATACTGTCTTGACACTACTATCCTTGTGTCTACTGCAGAAAACTCAGTAAGCCTATAGAAGCAGTTCACATTAGTTTCTTCAACTACCTAGAATAGTATGAGCAACTTTTATTCAATCTAGTGTTAAAATTCTTTGCCATGCTAATCTTTTCTACTTAACGTGCATCTTACAACACGGTTGCAAGTAGAAATTCACATTATTTAGGCAGGAGAATCAGTCTGGTAAATATTCTGGTTTTAGCTTCAGATTGTTTTTAAAAAACATTTTTAACGTGTATCAGAAAGACAAAGACAGTATCTTGTGTCTTGACTGCTCAGGCCTGTATGGATTTTTTAACTACAAGGGAGGGTTTTCAACTACTTCCTTGCACAACTACTTCCTTGTCCAAAAACATAGCTGGCAAACAGCAAACAGTGACTGAATTCCCAGCTGCTTTTGAATAATAATAAAAAAAAAAAATAGGGATTATAGTTAGACTCAGGTGAAGACTATCTGAAATGATATTCAGTTTTAGAAACCTTGCTGTATTCATAGTACTGCAGCTCTGGTTTATAGTAGTGACTATGAAAATCATTAACCATCACCATTAATTGTATCAAGACAAACACTATCAGCACTGGAACGATGTGTATTTTGCAGATCACCCTGGGCACACACAGTTTTTTTACTGTCAGGATGACAAGGTTTTCTTCATCAGCCACATATACTTAACTGAAGATAGAACTGGATTTGGCAACAGTAACGTTAACATAGACTTTCACCCGTCAGTTTTATACCAAGTATTTAAGACCGTTTTATCTGGTTGTCTGCTGTATTGCTCTTTGGGACATAACACATTCAAGGTGTACTCTGTGAACAGCTTAGCAATGATTCCTTGCTTTGGGATCAAGAGTCAAACATTTGCAGATGCTGTTTTATATCCCGGCTCAGTTAACAGGGAACGGTTGGGAGAAGCAGTTTTTATGCACTTCTGACAAATTGCTTGACTAAGCACACTTTTTGTACTGTCTGCAGATGTTTGTCTGATTCAGAGATTCATGAAATTTGACAGAGATTACTCTGACATCTCCATATATATACTTGATATATGCAAACACAATTAATTTACTAAATATAAGCCATGTCAGGACAGTAATTACTAAATTGTGTAATGTTTCCAGATATAATTCCAATGATATTTTCCTGAGTCTTTCAGATTACATTCTTTCTAAATATCCTGTACCGCTGTCCTCCTTTTCGTAAAAAGGCAAAAACTTCAGTGGTTCCCTTAACTCTTTCTTATGATTACAAAAGCTACAATATAATCAGAGTAATAGTATAAAAGTAGAATACAGTAATAATGTGAAAGAGGAAATAGATCCTGTTGAAGTAATGGCATAACTTCTGTTTACTGAATGTTTACCTTCTGAGATCTTGGAGAAGTATTTGCTGATAGCACTGATGCATCTCTTTTATGAAGCTAGTTTATAGGCAAGCAGCTTTTTTGCTGTCTTGTTCATGCTTTAGCTGAATAATTCCTCAGGTGTAGGTGTTCACCATGAAGCACACATACATACACAAGCAGACAACAGCACCACAGAGCGTCAAAGATAAAAGCAACCTTTTCAAACACAAGAATGTTTGCAATCTAATATAGTTTTGTTCACTTACCTTGACACAACCAAATTTTCTTTTGTGGTTCTTCTGCAGTTCCGAGACACAGAACAATACTGAGAGCTAGAAAGTACAACAAGAAAAAAGAAGAATCACTGATGGTAGAAAACAATTATAATCTCAACAAAGGATTGTATGTGTGCAATAAAAAACTGCAGCACTTCTCATAGAAAACTATTTCAGTATGCTACTAGGAAATGAGATAGATCTGGTCCCCCAGCTGACACCGCATTAAGCAGAAAGAAGTAAACACTTAAGAGGGTGGTTTGCCTCCAAAGCAGAACAAATTTTGGACAATTCAAAGTCCTGGCCTGATCCAACTGTAGTAACACAGGTCAACTGAAAAGATTAAATCACTCAAAAAAAATCCACTTAAGCTCAAAAATGAAATATACATATGCAAATTTAATTCCTCTTATATTCTGCAAATATATTGTAATATGGTTTCCTAAGATACATACAGCCGTTAAAACTGCTGTATATCCTGCCTCTTCTACTACTGAAGCAATCTTTTCTCTCCCTGTATCTGAGGGATCAATGATAAGCATCCTTAAGTGTCTGAAGGACATAAATACGAAGAATAGGAAAAAAACTGTTTAATGTGGCCCAAGGGGGAGGAAAAATGGAATGAAACTGAGCAAAGGCAGAACTTCGAAAAAAAATGCTAATAGATGTATCTGCCCATTGAATAATCTTCTAAAGGAGTTACTTGAAATCCTGTAATCTGAAGTATTTGAAAATGCCAAAAAAACTCTCAGAAATTTGCTGGGGAAAAAAAAAAACAATACACTTTGATATGGACACACAAAAAAATGAGTGAGAAAATCTTGCTTCCTGATAACTATTTTTTATTCTACGAATTCTTCTTCTATTTGCTGGGCAACAGTGACTTCATGTATATTTAATTGTTGCATTGCTTTCCTACCACTTCTATCCTCTGTTCGCTTTCATTCTGACATTTTTCACTTCACTGGAATGCACCAGAGTTATAGAGTTTTTACTAGGAGAAGTTAAAATGTATTTGTACCCAAACTCAAGCTCAGCCTGTCTGGAATTGGTTCAGCGCAAGAGAGCAGGATGAATAGCTTGTAAGTAACATTTAATTGTTATTTATTTCACTAAGTATTCCATTCACAGCAAATTGTTTCTCTTCTTCCCCCCCACCCCCCGTTAGACTGCATGGATTCAAACTCAAGGAAGCCGTCACGAGGAAAGGAGTCCATGAATGACACTTAGAGCAAAGATAAGAGATGTTTCTACGCGGAAAAAAGAAGGCAGCTGCTCATCTGGAATTCTCTGTCTTTGCCTCCAGAAAAACCACTCTTCTCTCAATGTCTTTCTCCAGATGCTCACACATACAATTACTGATGTTGTATAAAAATGCTCTACAAGACCTCAAAAACATCACTCCCTGTAAACAGCTAGTAATACCCCAATAAATAAAAAGCCTGGCACTATTTTGCACAAAAGGAACTCTATAATTACAACCAATACTATCAATAAACTACATCATAGTCAGAAAGACAGAAAATGAATGTCAATATAGTAATAACAAAATGAA
The DNA here is from genome assembly GCA_002909625.1 of Bambusicola thoracicus. Lineage (NCBI taxonomy): Eukaryota > Metazoa > Chordata > Aves > Galliformes > Phasianidae > Bambusicola > Bambusicola thoracicus. The sequence goes on from PPHD01001873.1 coordinate 19,514, forward strand.
CTATAATTCCAAGTAAAGAGTTCCAGAAGAAAATATAAGTTTGGAGGGCACATTCTTGTGGTTGTAAGTTTCTTCTCATCCTTAGCCAATGAGAAAAGCTATTTATCACATTTTAGTCAGATCATCTGAGTTCTTCACTTTGGGATACATAGCCTTGTTTATATTTATATGAGTTGCTTGGATATACCCAAGCTGTGTTTTAGCATTTTGTAAGTTCAATTTCCAGTGACCTTTTCTAAAAATACACATAAATTATGCAAATATATGCAGATTTTTGTCCAAAAGATAAAACGAAAAGCTCATTAAAAGGGAAAGATCTGCATGACCAGATTTTAAAGTCTTGCATGAAGGTGCATTCATACCATAAACTTAAAATTAATGGTTTTAAACTGCACTACCACATGCATAAAATGCATATTTCTGTATGGAAATGGCTACGCACAAATGTAGAAGTAGTATTCAGCCACAGCTGTAATAGATCAGTGTCCTTTTTAAAACTGTACATTAAAAGACAAAATGCCCACATTTCTGGAAAATCCGAAGTATTCACCAGCTGAGCTGAATGGAATCAATTCAATAAGCTGATTGTAAAATCTAACACAGAACTAAAGTTATGTTTAATACGCAGTTTGAAAGATACAAACAATCATATTTATTGAAATTAAATTGTAAAATATAGCAAGTTCCTATTACTGTCCATGTCTTCATGTCTGAATTGAATGATTCTTTCCTAAGCAAGTGCAAAGAATACAGAAAAATCTCAGTCTGGAATCTTTCTGTGCAATGGTTAATAACAAAAACAGTGAAATATACATGAAAATATTTGGTTTTGTTTTTCAATATAAAAAGCAGAAATATCACAGATCAAATATAAACAGTAGGACGAGGATGTGCAAGAATAGCAAGAGCACAGAAAGATTCAATGGCTTATTTACTCAAGAGCGTATAGTAGGTCAGCATCAAAGAAAGCACCATGAAAGTACCACGTGCAAGCAGTTGTACAACTCTTTCTCTGCATTACAAACCAGCTGTATATATTCAATAATTTTGATGCAAAAGCTAAGGAACTAAATCATGATAATATGTCACGTTTCCATGGGATGCATTAGCTTCGGTTCAGACCTTTCCAATACTGTTATTCTGCTTTTGGTCAGGAAAGACAAAAGCGTCTCCCCACTGCTCTGAGAAGGCAAACAGCTCTATAGCTACGCAGAGACTGACATTAAAAGGGGCTGTGATATGGAGGGAGAAATCTGGAGGATGGCTGTAGTTGGAAGAACAAGTTAATGTGCTCTGGGGATTAGCTTTAATCACAATAAGAAAGATAAGGCCCACTCAAGTGAGATGAAGCATTCAGCATTTCCCCTACAAGAGACAGCAGACTGGAGACCGTGTGAAAGGCAGCAGCTGTACTGCTTGTAGCATTACTACAAAAGGGCCAGATTCTCAGTGCCCAGCTCAAGAAATCTGTGCTGATCCAAGACGACACAGCAAAAATTAATCATCGTTGCTGTCCAGCAAAGTGGAGAGTCCAATATATCAACAAAAATGATGAGAAAGGAGAAGTTTACAAATAAAGAAAGAAAACACTAAACATAGGGATTTTTAATCTATTTAACTATTTCAAGGAAAGATGTGATTTCTCAATAGAAGAGCGAAAAGCACTCATAACTATATAGCTACTGCTCTGGCCCTTCAAAAAAACCCTAAACTGTACAAACACCATTTCAGTATTTTAGGAGTTGATGTAGACAAGTTAATCCTTCTAAAGGACTAAATTTAATGAACTAGTATAAGAAAAGCTCCTGTAAAATAACACGTTGTATGTTACTACACCAGAACAGGGAATTGTCCGCTATCATCACCTTTGATTAGAAATCAAGAAGGAAAAACAGCTTTTTAGTGTGCAGTGATAAAGATTAAAACAACAGTAAGCTGTAAGTAACTATAAAGGAGTCAAAGTCCAATGTATTTACCAGTTTCTAACAGTTTAACCCAAATAGTGTAGAGGAGTAACAGTAAGAAACCAAACTTCGAAGTGTTGGATTACATAAACAGATTTTAGGCTATCCAAACTCCTACAATCTTATGCAAGTTTTATTAATACTGTAATACAGGTAAGTTCGTGCTGGAGTTTGAAGTAGCTAACACAAAAATCAAATCTACTAATGTCTAGAACAGGAGCTCTCTAACATTAGGCTCATTAAAAATAAATAAATAAAGTGAATAAAATTATCACAATCCAATCTCTGAAGTCCCTTGACAAACCTAGAATTGAATGGATACAATTCATTAAAACCTAATTACCAAGAAATCAATAGTGCAATTTAGCCCAAACCAAAACCCATTGTAATGCGCTGAACATTTGAAAACCCAGGTCATTATGAACAGGGCTTAAGTGACATTGTATATTACATCGTAGAGTGTCTCAGTACAGCAATTAGCACACACTGCCTGACTTTACTCAAAGAGGATGTTACTATATGCAGTCTTAGTAGTAGCACATCTGAAAACACCCACTATCAAAGATGCAACAAAAAAAGAAACAACCTTGCTAACAATAGTCGTTAAATCCAATTCAAAAGAAAATTCAACTACCCATAATCCCAAACACATAGCCCTCAAAATTCACTTTTGTTATGAGTGTCTGAGGAACTGAACAGGCACACTTTTCTTTTAGCTATATATATGTAAATCAACTGACACCTCTGACAATGATTAAAAAAACCCTACACTTTGGCCTATAATCACAATTTTCAGGAAAATCAGAATTGATAGAATCTTAATTAAACACAATGGAAGAGTAACTGAAGATTATTTTTCTGCTACAGACGCATATAGAAGTCTCTGAAATTATATACTCTGGCCTCTCATTCTCCCATAATGCTTGGGTATCATTTTAATCCATATGACCTTCTCTCAGAGTAAAAGAACTGATGCATCATTTGAAGCCACGTAATAAATTGTATACATTAGCTTACTCCTCAATATTTTGAATAGACAAGTGTATCCTCTGGTCAGTCAACCTTGCTTCAATTAATGATGACCACTCCCCAGTGAAACTTCCTACCTACCAACAACACAGCAACGAAGAATCATAGAATCATATAATGGTCTGGGTTGAAAAGAACCACAGTGATCAAAATTAATCACTGAAAACTAATGGTCAAAAATCATTACTGGATCCTCCTGCCTTTAAAAGCCAAAAGGGAATCACTATCTGGGATTAGATTTTGGCATCATGTGGATCTAAGTACAGCAAATAGAGAGTTCCATCTCAGCCACGTCATTCTCTAACAGTACTGTGTGGAATGGCTATTTTTGTTTTTTTTTTAGCAGGAGATATAAATATAAGATTCACTATAGGTGAGTCCTTCAAGTATCAGGAATCTGTTCTGCCAGTGTACTTCAGTGGTGCAAGCAATAATGTGAGTTGGGTTAGGAATCAGCACATTGTCCACCATCTAATTCAGTAGAAGAGTAAACTCCCAGAATTTAATGAATAGGAAATCTGTGTAATAAAAAAAAAAAAAAAAGGCATTTGTACAGAGGGTCTTGCAAGTGTATGAGTCCTGAAAAATGAAAACAAAACTGAGATTAGCTTACACATAGAAATGAAAAGAATGGCCTAAGGTGTTAATGAAGAACTCAGGAGACATGGATTCAGTTTCAAAATGTTTCATGACTCAGATGCTGCAGTACACGGAAGTATGCACGTATGGACACTTCTGAGAGCCTTGGCTCTCTTAACTCAGACACAGTGCCACCACGTGTGCCAAGCCCAGTTCTCATCTTAGTATGGTCTTCACTATTTGGAGCATCTCTGTATTCCTAGGGCTGTATGCCTCTAATCTCTAGAACTAATTCAGATAATAGAATCATAGAATCATTATGGTTGGAAACTAGCTCTAAGATCATCATCTCCAACTGTCAACCCTTGCATATTCTGGCCATGCATGCAGTCATACTAGTAAGGGCTGCACAAGATGTCTGACATTTATGTACATTTCTATTAAATTTTACTAACCTAAGTGGTGATATACACAAACAAAAGAGTAAAAAAATCCCAAACAGTACATCACAGACCATCACCAGTGAAACAAAATCTTTGAAAAAGCTTTAACTAGTCCGTATCACAAGCATGCTTCATTATCCAGTTAGAGCTGAGAGCTTAAATAACCTCTAATAAGGAGCAACGAGGATCTAAAAATGATGCATGGTGACAATGTGTTAAAAAGGTAACAAAACATTCCTGCACTAGCTATAATTGCAATGAAAACAGCATATAAACTAATAAGCTAAACATTGAAAGAGAGGACTCACAAGGGCAGAGATAACAAAAACAGTATTAAAGGATAACTCAATAATGTCACTTAGACTTCACAGAAGGTCAACTCCTTCAATAATTCCTGGTAAGTACTTACAAACAGGTTTTATGGCAATACACCATCTAGAGCAGTAGAAAGTGTTATGCTTTGAATCAGGAGTTACATTTTACTGGGACACCATGACTACTGAAAGAGATGTTATATCCAGCCAGACTTGTTTGGTAGCAAGGTTAGAAACATTTTGCATACACGTGCAAAAGTAAAATGAGAATAATGTCTCTTTCTCATACATGCAATTAATTTTTATGTATTTTTATTTTTGTATGCATTAAACAGATACTAAGCTGAAGGACTGATGTTATCCTTGGGCTACCATTCAAGTTCATATGCACCAGCACAATTTCATTTGAACCATTATCATGGGATTTCTGACACTCATCAACTTTTTTCTACATGGGGTGCATACAAAATCCAGGCCTGCATTTAACTTTTCAGTCTGGACCAAATACTTGCATCTTCAAGATGAAAGCTGAAATACAAGAGCATTTTAAGGAGTTAGATTAGAGCTTTTCCTTTATTGGAAATAATCAGTATTTACGAAAGCCCTACAATAACAGAGAACACAAAAACATAAGCCATAAATATGTCTAGAGGCAGGAGTAACACTGACAGCAGCATGCGTATGGCTTCCCCACTCTCACAGTCTGATGTATAACAGCACGCCCTACACTGGGTAGTAGAATAAGAAAGTCACAGTCCTCTCAGCTCTTCTTCAGCTACACATATACATCTTTTTTCTCAGTGATGTTTGCCTAATTCTCACTGGACTGACTTCCAGTCATGTATGGTAGCAGCCTGCATTATCGTGGTACAAAGAAGTCACTAGATGCATATTAATTTATTTTGATATACAACAAGCACTGTCTTGTCTTTGAAGAAAATAAGTTGTGTGGTTAAGTTGATAGCTGCAATAAAACTGGTTCCCTGTCCCTCTAAGATCAACACCAAACGCACAATTTATTCTTTGGTTTTACAGTGTTTGGCTGATATTTTGGAAACAAAATTGCCCACATTTTTCCTGACCATTTCTGTTTAAGAACTTTCCAAGCTAAATTATATAAAATACCTGAAGTGTATAAAGACTATTCAGTTTAATTCATCAGGTTTTCTTCCTGTCTACAAAACCCCACATATGCTGCAATTCAGCACAAGCTAAACTCTAATGAGAAATTCACAATACGAACATCATTTTTTAAATCTCAATCTATTATTTAAAATATGAAGTAGCCTTCTGTAGTTATACAAACATCCATCCTTCAGCCCATATTAACCTCATCCAACAATTTCAATTTGAAACTAAAAAAAAAAAATTCCTTTTCCATCTTTCCTTTTGAATTCTTGCAGAGAATTTGCAAAAGATGTACAATGGAATAAGTCTAAAACAATTTCTATAATATGAACTTAGTTGGAGAATAGGAAGAAGTGCAGAAGCCATCAATTAAGTTTCAAACCATTCCTAGGGAAGAGTGCTCTAGTGTTTCAAGAGAAATATTTGCATACATGTAAATGGAAATTGAAACAGGCATTGGCTCTGTGGTCATTAGTTATTCTCATTTCCCATGTGGGAAACCAGAGAGAGGAACAGAAACCAAGCAGCCCATGCCCCAACAGACCAAGGACCTGTCGGAGAAGTACCAGTGAACTCCCACATCTAAACATAAAGCTTATTCATACAAGCTACGTCAGCCATTAATGCCTAACCTGCAAAATCAATCATAGACAATGATGAATTAAAAAACAAATAAGTAAAACTAACCAGGCAGAATTTAATGAAAAGGCTAATCACATTTTGTAGCTATTAATATTCACAAAGTACATAATTCTTCCCAAAACATAATTATAGATACTATATATTTATATACAAGCAAATTCTAGTGTGCAAGTAGTGCTAAGATACTAGTGCTTGAAGAAAAATATTCAGCAGTTCTTTGAGTTTATTCTTTGATAAAACAATAAGGTCTTCAATCTATCAGCAAGGCTCCACTAGGTTTTTATTTAGAGTTTTGAAATTTCAAGGTTACATTGTAGAGGCTACAAAATTCTGTTTTAACATAAACAAAATTTATTATTTTTAAACAAAACATTAATAAAAAGCTTACTTAGAGACAATCTGATGTTCTTAAATGACTTATTACAGAATAAAAGCTAATAGTGCAAACAGGATTTCAGCCCAGAGCATATCCTTAAAGGATGATTCAATGATGAGCCACAGAATAGAGCAGAAAATAATCGCTCATGTTGCCAAAGGGACCTTGGTAAGAATATGTTTCTCCTGAGGAGTCTTTTAGAAGATGACGCTGGCCACAAGGGATTTCAGCAGAGAACATTTTTTGGCTCAGAGAACGTATCCGGATGTGGCTGCACCACTAAAACAGCCAATGCCAGCTCCTCTGCATTGCTTCACTGCACTGATCAAGTTATTCAGAAAACCCAGCAGCTGGCAATTACCCAGAGGGTGTTGGGGTTTTATAAGTACCAGAATATAAGCACACAGCCTTCCCTGGCAAAATGAAGAAATGGAAGCAGAAAAATTCAAAGGGTGCTATTAGATCCAGGCCCGTAACACAAAGGTATATTTTCTGTCTGAATCCAAGGAATTTGCAAGTTTTAGGTCCCATAACCATCTTTCCTTCCACTCTCACTCACCCGCCTTTTCATTTTCCTTCTGCTTCCTCAGTGTTTCATTTTTTTCTCTTTATTTCCACAGGCTCTGACCATGTGCTTCAGACACAATTCTTCAGAGCACAGAGAGAAACTCTGGAGTGTGACAAGATCACAAAGCAGTTCTGAGTTGGACAGTCCTCTGCACAGCATGACAGATCACCTTCTTCAGCCCAGCCATGTACTGCTTATGTACTGCATATCTAAACTGCTCTCTGGATTTGGGTTTTTTTTTCACATGCAGCCCAGACCAGATACAAAACAGTAGGCGCACAGAAGTACAGAACTCAAAAAGAAGACTACGGAATGCACTCTTAGCAGCTCACTAACCCTGCCAGACACGAACAGTTTATGATACAGTGATTCAGAAAGTAAGGAATTAGAGGAGAGACAGTTTCATGAAAAACAAAAAGATAATACATGTTTTAAGTAGACTTTTGTGTTAAACCTGTTTAACATGACTTCACAGGGTTACTTGAAAACATTTCCTCAATATTTAAGCAGAGCTTGAAGTGCTTTGGCATGTAACATAATTAATTATGGTTAAAAAATAACGATATAATTTGGAAGGAAAAGAAATACTGAAGAAAAAAATGGTATCAGGAGCAAATTGTACGACACACAGGGGAACAAAAGATAGACTGTAGTTTATAACACTGCCAATTAATGCAGTAAGATGTAAACCACAAATACCATCAGACACTATAAGGTACAGCACAGGGACTGAAACCTCAGTCTTCTTCACAGCTCCACAAGATCTCTCTGCAGCAGTGGTGTCATATCTATATCTTTCTATTGCGTGAGGATTCATTTTTTGGTTAAATTATGAAGATGGTTTCCAATTCAATTGAAACAAAACAAAATTTAATTAAGCTTGATGGCTTCTGCTTTCCAAGGCAGGTATTGTTATATGTGCAATGGTAACTATATGATAATGTCCTCTTTCATCTGAGGACAAAACGTATTTTCATAAAGGTCAGCTTCTGCCAGGAATATATTTTAATTTGCTAGAATTTCGAGGATGACAAACATCTCACTTGGAAAAAAAAATGTTACAAACCACTGTTGACAAAATGTCTCTGTTTCTCATAGAAAGTATTTTCTATATGTATTTTAAGTTACACGTAGATTCTGTTTTGAACAAAAAGGAGTTTGATTTTTTTTTAGTTTCAGCTTTAAGGCAAGATCCCATCTCTGCTGGGTCTGCAGTCTCTCCTTACAGTGCCTTCAGAAGGGGCCATGCTTTGAAAAAAATGTTTGAATTATTAAGGTTGAGGTAAGATGGAGCATAAACTACAGTTCAGCCAAGTACCCGAGAACCCGAGATGCTTAAGCATCTACAACAATTCTGACCCCAAACTTCATCACTTTCCAAACCCTCAGCAGATTAAATGCCAATTCATTTCTGGTAATCCAATTACCAATTACACTTTTGTCGCTCTGGAAATATCTCAGAAATGATTAGCCTTCAAGTTTCTGATAGCACGTTTCATATTCTCTTTCATACAAACACTGAAGAGCTGATAGCTTCCTAAATAACTACAATTTGCTAAGCTCATTATTTAAAGTGCAATGATTATCTACTAATAATAACGAATGCACATACTATTCCTCAAAAATTAAAGTCTGTGAGGAAGACTCCTCTGAAAATATGGTACAGGGAACAGTTTATTTTTTTCTTAATTAGCAATCAGCTCTCTATAAGATTATTCTGCAGCTAATCATCCTGCTGCCAACAGCAAAATAAAACAAACTCCCCTGAAGTAAGTTTGTCTTGGTAAGATTTCAAGATAACAGATTGTGACATAAACCTCCTCAGGTTCATACACTTGCACTGTTCTGCCATTTTAAATAAACACTTCTGTTAAAATGTTTATCCACTAAACATACAAAGAACATTTTCATCACAAGCACAAACACTGCTTTTAAATAAACGAAGAGGATGGCAATATATGCACTAGAATCCCACAGTCTACAACTTCTTGATAATAGAAGTAAGCCTCCAAAAACTTCTGAATGGCTGAAAAAGACACTGTCCTCTGCTTTAATGAAGAAGTGACTTTGAATTCTGGATAGCACCTAGTACTCCTAGTGAATTGTTTTCCCACTTCTAAAGAAAGCAAAACAGTTTGTGCACATCACAGCTTAAGACTCTACCTGCAACTCATTACCTGTAATTCAGCCATTGAGTCATTATCTCCCTGAAAACTAGAAATAATATCATATGCACTTGCAATATTATTTTCACACCTGTGATGAGAGAAACTTGTTGTTTTCACACTCTGAAGAAACCACCAACTGTCAAGACCCTGGAGCCAGCACTTTACTAGTCACAACTGATTCCTACTGGCAACGATCACTACAAAAATGAACAATGAAGCAGATGTCTCTGATGAACTGAGACACAGATCCTAATGCTCAAATTCTCACAGATGCCTTTAAAAATGGCAACCTCACCCGTGGGTTGCTCGAGAACAGCCCTGTTCAGCTACTGTCTGTTTCTGTGAGATTCTTGATCTGACGCAAATATTCATACAGTTGTTTAGATTTCTTTTTAACTATCTACATTCCTAAGCATTTCATGTAATCTTTTAAGACAGCATCACACTTATAAGCATCATTTCAATATATACTTTTCTACTCTTCCTAACTTACTTTATAGTCAATGAAGACAGGCAGGCTTTCAGGTAATAATTCAGAGCAACGAAATATGATCTCTAAAATTGCTGGAATGCTTCCAATCCTATTTCTAGCATCTAGAAGTACGGTTTAGGTGTTTTGAGACTCATATAGAGCAGAGATAAAGCTCAACAGTTGAGAATGAGACCTAGGAAGCATTTTAACAAAACGAAGAGATGTCCAGAGCTAACCAGCTAATGCCAAGGAAAGAAAAATCTGTAATCCCAAATCTATCTTTCTGTGTGGCTTGCCTATCTGCCCAGTACAAATGCTGAGTCTAGAATCCCCAGAAGGCAAAGGAATGTGTTAGTGCCAATCACTTTTCTTACCAGGTTTAAAGCCCTAGATAAGCAGCTCTCTGGATCTTGGATGTTGTAAGTGACCATCATATCTAGAATCATTACTAAGATAATTGCTGCAGATGTTCAGTTTGCTGAAATTCTTAATTACTGGATGACAGAATGGAAAAGAATAAACCAAACAAACCCAGAAAACAAAAAGGGCAAAACAAAACAGAGAAAATGGCCTTGCTATACATATTTAATGAATCAGTAAAAATATCCTGCACAAAGGCTTAGAGAGTTAACTGCAAATGTGTGTATGATAAATGGATATAATACTGTCTATGTAATGGGCTTCCTATTTAAATTTTGTGAGGATTTAATCAGTTGGGCACAGCTGTGCAAGATGCACCATAAACTACGTTGAAAAATATGTAGACATGTACATTTATCTGCTACAAATTAAGCTCACTTAGAGGTGGTCTTAATGGACCATGTACCAATCATTACAAGCATAAATTTTAAACTGTCTGTTTCCAGTGAATTTGCTTTGAAAAAAAATTAACGCTCATCCTTAGTGGAGCACAGTAATAAATGGAAGTACCCTTAATCTGTTAAGCACTAATAACCTAGCAATTATTCATTATGAACCCCATGCTGTATAATGTACGTCTGTTACACTTTTATTAGTGATTCTTTACTTAACCTGTAAAGGTATAATTTTTATTCCAACAAACACCTGGTAATAACATGACGTTTTAAGTGATATGCCATTACATTTACAGAATGCCCTGCCTCCTTGCTTTATTATGAGGGATTTGTACAGTACAGGACTGCTAAGGATAATAATAGAACGGAATGATTCATGAGTTTTAGATTTTGCACTTCTACAAAAGGCAGCAACACCCACCTGAGAGATCAAAAAGCTATGACTTGATTACAGTGCAACATACAAATAACCTATACATTATTTAACACAGGAAATGAGTAACGCTGCAATCAAAGTGAATCAGTGACCCAGTTGGCACAGTCTAGGAGGTTGTAGCAGTTGCATGTTCCCCGACAGAAGAAATCACTTGAAGGCAGTGGTATGCTGGTGTATTTGATACTGGAGTATCGCTCATTTTCCAGAGATGAAAAAGGAGACCAGCTCCATTCACTGAAGGGCCTTTTCTCCCCAGAGACAGCAGTGTTGCCCAGAGTAAAAGTTTGCAAACAACAAAGGAGGAAATCAGTGTATTTGAGTAACTTCAGCTGGCTTACCTCTTTTCTGCTCTCCACCAGTTAGAAAGGACACTATGCACTCTAAGAGAGCAGATGAACCCATCAGGCTTTTTCTGTAAACCACAAAGGAACTTGGAAGTTACAAATCAAGTGCTCAAGGCAGCAACAGGGCAAGTTATTGTTGTGGATAACTGACCTGTCTCAGCCCCATTCACAGCTATAGAAATTTTGCCGTTCAGCATCTTCAAGAACACCTCCTTTCAGCCTCAGTTTTCAGGAACATTACATAACATTATATTTATTTTACGTGGAGCAAATAAAGCCATATAATAGGGTACCTAATCCTTTTCTTCACAGAAAGTTGTTTGCTGCTTTCTTTGCCAATTTAACTGTTTGAATTGCAGCTTTCCAACACGAGTCTGCTTTGCCTTTAATGTATTTGCCAAATTTTCCATCCAGCTTTAATCCAAACTCAAGAGGACAAACTTTGACATTTCCTGCTATTGCCTTCTTAGAAGCAAGGAGCTGCTAGCTCTCTGCACTTGAACTATTCCCTCACTGGTACTCCGAGCAAGAGAAGCAATCTGACCATAACACAAAAAGAGAGGAACCAGAAATGGTAATGCATGAGGCATGGTCCTACACAGTGTTAAAGGGTGATCATTAAAGCATGCTTCAGTTAAAATGACAATGAGAAGCTGAAGAGACAAATATGTACAGAGAAGAAAAAAAAAACAACGAAAGAAAACTGACTACGAGAGGCTACTACACATATTGTATGTATTACAAATACTTTAAGTTCAGTGGCTGATTCAGAGACACTGTCACATCGGATTCTCTACATTGCTCTGAAGGATCCTTGTGCTGAAATGTCAGCTGGTGAAATCACCTAAAGGCAAAAAGAAAATTGCCCTAACATTATGCATAGCAATTCTACTGCTCAGTGCTCTGTAGTCCTGTTTTCTAAGAATAGATGTTTCAAAGGAACCTCTTCTTCAGTATGAGCCAGAGGCAACAGGATTTTACCCTAAAAGTGGCTATTAGGCTTTGTGGAAACATTGAGGAATATTAAATATTCTTGTATTTGATTGAGCAAAATTCAGAAGGATAATGGCATGAACTGAATGTCTAGCTTAATCATTTCTGTCTAGCTTAAAGTAAATATTTTTAACATTTACTACTACCACTTCAAATTAAGGTAACTCTGGAAAGTAAGAGGCCACTAAGGAAAAGAAATTTTTGGATAATCCCCTTTTTGTTAACGTAGGTTAGTTGGTGTTTCTCAGGTCACTATTTTTCATTCCAAACCGGCAACATCAAGGGGTCTAGCCATTTAACCAGGGGGTTATGCAGTGCAATCATAGAATCACTGAATAGATTGAGTCGTCTAGTTCCAACCCTCCTGCTATAGGCAGGGACACCTCCCTCTAGACCAGGCTGCTCAAAGCCCCATCCAGCTTGGCCTTGAAAGCCTCTAGGGAGGGCGCATCCATAGCCTCACTAGGCAACCTGTTCCAGTGTCTCACCACCCTCAAAGTAAAGAATTTTTTCCTAATATCTGGTCTAAATCTACCCTCTTCCATTTCAAAACTGTTTCCCCTTGTCCTGTCACTACATGCCCTTATATAAAAAGTCCCTCCCCAGATTTCCTGCAGACCCCCTTCAGGTACTAGAAGGCTGCTATGAAGGTCTCCTCAGAGCCTTCTCTTCTCCAAGCTGAACAGACCCAGCTCTCTCAGCCTGTCCTTGTAGGGGAGATGCTCCAGCCCTCTTATCATCTTTCACGGCTCTCAGGACCCACTCCAACAGCTCCATGTCCTTCTTGGTTTGGGGGTCCCAGAACTGGATGCAGTACAATGACACCATCGAGATCTGAAGCTCCCTTGAATTCAGTTTCCTGTGCCCTGCACCATTTTTCTCTACAGTATTTTTTTTTCCACACCTCAATCCGTATCCTATCTTCTATCACTAATGTAAGCTGCATTGTTTTAGACACCACATAATAACTTGTATCTAAAAGGGAAGCAGGAGACTGGATGCTACAGATGTCACAGAACAAAACAATGGAATTATATATTACAGTATAATAGAAAACAAAACATAGAGAAGGCATAAAAAAAGAAACCTAAAATACACAAATGTATTTTATCGTGACTTCACTTAAATTATTATCAGAAATACTGAGCTGCTAAAAATACCACATGCTATCTCCTTTGTCCAGTAGAAGCAGCATGTTTTCTTAACTGCTTATTTAAAACATTGGATTATACTCCCCCTCACCTCAACTGGGTTACCACCTTTTTATGGACATCACTCAAACCTGTGATTTCTCAGTACCACAAATCTCATTCTGAATCCATAACATACTGTCCCTCACTGACATCTAAATGTGGAAATCATATTAGGAACCGTGGATTTGTGTTGCCATTTGCAACGAAACAGAGAAACATTGTTGACATAACACTCTACAGTATAATTATGTCTACAAATTCCCAATTTGTGGACATATGTGTGCCATTTATTATAAGTTCTTAATAACTAAGAATCATAAATATAAGAAAACAGTGCACGAACACAATGTACAGAGATATTAAAACTAATTATATTAAATTTGCTTGGCTAAATTAATCCGTACTTTACAGTCATAACATTAGAATACTGTATGTTTCATAACTAAAATTGTATGTCAGCTAGAAATTGTTTTCTTAGGCAGCTTTCCTTCTGAGTGTACGTATACATTTGTATAAATACATACATTATATTGCAAATGAAAAACTTAATAAAAAAACTTAAAAATGAAACAACTTAAGAGTTTTTATATTGTGATTTCCTGGCAAAATGTTATAACCACTCTACAAAATAAATATGGCTGTTTCAGCTGTTATATAATCAATTTAAACATCCAATTTTTTTAATCTTATCAGAATATAAATCATCTAAATTTGGCACAGATTATATTTTACCAGACTGAGAAAGTGTAAGATATTATCTAGTCTATAATAAGTTGCATTGCTACCTCAGTGGATGGAGCAGCACATGCCCATTCCACATTTCTCTCTCTTAAGAGGACAAATGATGTCCCAGACATGTAGAAAAATTATAATAATATATACATACATAACATATTTTTCTTCCCAGTAAAAAATAAAAGATTGCAGAAACTAGCTGTGCCAGAATCAGGACTGACATTAGCCAGTATTTCATGCTTGATTGGAATTGTGTTCCTAGGTGTTTGCTTATAACAGACACACTTCCAAGTGAAGAACTATCGTTCTCTAAAAATAAACCCCCTTTCACTATATTTAAAAGTCTCCTGTGGAATATTGTCTACAGCTTTATTGTGGTAGACAAATAGAAAGAACAACTACAGTGATATCATACAGTGTTAAATAAATAAAATAGAAAAAGATCCTGTTTCAGTTTTGTATGACTTCATTCAAAGCCATCACCTAACTAGGTAAAGGTTTCAGGGCTATACTTTGTGAACAACTGCATACATTCCTAGGACACTATTGCAGACAAAGCATTTTCTTTGGAATAGGAAGAAATGAATTAAGATTGGTCTCTGTGTAGTGCAGCAAAGATAGCATCCCTTCACCAAGGCACTGCAGTTCAACTGCCAAACAGATGCTGAACTACTGCTCCCAGCTAACAAAGCTGTAAGAGTATAAGGACACCAGTCAGGCCTTTCTTGTCTCTCTTTCTTTTTTCCCCTAGTATTACATATATCTATATATAATTATTTTTTAACTACACTGTGCCTGAACTAAAGAGCATTCTGCTATAGCTTCCAAACAAAAGTTAGCAAATGCTTCCAAAACCATTACTTCATATCTGAAAGCATCAGCTACTCCTAAAAAAGATCTGTATCATAACAGTTCTCAGGAAAACAGTGCAGTTCAGTGTCGTTCAGAAGGAGACTGGTCTAAATTGCTACAATATGATGAAGTGGTTGCCTAATTAAAAGGTCTAGCAGATCCATTTAGAGTTGTACTCAGGCAAAGTGATCATTTCTAAATGATAATAATTTAAACAAGGCTGATGATAGCACTATTTCATAGCTGAAATGTCAAGTAAAGAAAGCAATAAGAATATGACACTGAAGCCTTAGGTCTTCATGATACCAAGCAAGAGTGCCAGTTACATCTTCTACACCCTTACTGTTATTGCAGACATCAGGATTTCTCGGTTGCATATTATTTATAGGACAGCCTTCACCTGCCCTTTATACTGTACACCTCCTTGGTCCTAAGGTGAGTCCTGTAACTGGAGTCAGACAGACGTAAAGTAAACCAGCTGAGGCTTGGCACATTTCTGAGGGCACAAAACATGTTCTTCATCTATCTGACACAGTCCCAATGTATCTGTTCAGTGTTACTCTTCCTGACATACTGAAGACTGCATAATCCTTGGATCACCTCATACTATCAGCTTAAACATCACTGATGCAACATAATTCTTCCTTTGTGAATATAAACAAGAGTACAATAAGATATAATCACAGAATCGTAGAATCACAAAGGTCGGAAAAGACCCACAGGATCATCCAGTCCAACCATTCACCCATCACCAATGGTTCTCACTAAACCATGTCCCCCAACACAACATCCAAACGTTCCTTGAACACCTCCAGGGTCAGTGACTCCACCACCTCTCTGGGCAGCCCGTTCCAGTGCCTGACCACCCTTTCAGAGAAGTAGTATTTCCTAACGTCCAGCCTGAACCTTCCCTGGCACAGCATGAAGCCATTCCCTCATAGTCCTACCAGCTCACTACAACCTCCCTTCTGGTAATTACAGAGAGCAATAAGTTCTCCCCTGAGCCTCCTCCTCTCTAGACTGAAACATAAATAATAAGAATAAATAATTAATAATAAATAAATAAATAATATAAAGTCAGTAAAGTTTTATAATAAATGAAGAGTGCACAGTTGTAATGGAACTGTTCTCAAAACCACTTCTACCTGAAGTTCTTTCATCTATTTCTTGGTATCCCTCATCACAACTCAGAATACCTTAAAAACTGTCAGAACAAAATGGATTTTAGTTTTTATGTTCTACAGAAGGCCATTGGGACTACCACATCTGTTCATGTGTCTGCAGTAAATCAAAGGAAAACATTTTTCTTCTCTTTCAAGAACTTTAATGTTTTCTAATTTTGTTTATGTTACATTATTTCTCATGACTTCTTTAAATCTTAACACTTTTTTTTTTAACTAATAATTTGAGATGAGTAGTATGAAAGATTTGTCTAACAATTAGTAAAGGAACTTTAGCTCTTGGCAAGTTGTTTTGTAGACAAGCCAATGGCAGTATGACAACAGAGTACTGAACACAGCTACTTGAATAGTTCCAGACTTTTTTCCTACTGCATATTTACTAAGTCAGGTCATTTACAACTTGCCCAGTGGCGTATCGATCTATTAACCGAGAGGCTATTCTAACTCAGTCTGCAGATAGCAAAGATCAATATAAACTGCAGAAAAGATGAGGTAAGAAAGACCCAGCTGAGGTAAACAATGTGAGCAGGGACAAAGCGTACAAGTAAAAACAATCTCTAATAATTTTATTTTCCCCATATAGGTGATCTTAACTAACAGTTTCTGTCACAGAAAGGATTACTTACACATTTAGATAGACTCTAGTTAGACTTACTAGGTTCATTTTTAATACAGCTAACACAGCTCATACTCATGAAATAGTGCGAGAAGCAATAACAACACTAAACGTGAGTATTCAAATGCAGCATTCCAAAAGCACGTTGCAAATTTTGCCAGGATTCATCACAGTTTGGTTAATGCAAAAAGTTTTTATAGGTGCTTTGAATTTTCACTAGAAACAAGTTCATGCTTTGTAAAGATCATGCTCATGTAAAGAATGAGTTTTCATACAAATTCCACTTCTAAGAGTGATGGCAATTTAACATGGCAATTAACAATGATAATGTCTAACTATTTAAATGTTGGCAGTGCTACTAGCTTCAGCAATTAAAAAAACACCAGCAACTGCTTACTGCAGTTAAATTAAACCTCATATACACAACCACAGATCTTCCTTATAAAAAGCTCTGAGCAAACTCAGACCTAGTTAATGTCATGCACATTGAAAAGCAGATGTTTCTGACTAGGTCAGAAATCCTATGTGATGTGCCACCAATGCAATTCAACATCCAGGATTTTGTTGCTCTGGGTCAGATTAATAGAAGAGAAAATTTTCTGTACCACAGCCATGAAGATACCACAGAACTACCAAACTTAAACTTACATTGCCTACAGCGTCCTTAGAAGTGCCACTAACGGAAAAAAAAAAAAAGTCTTGTGATAACCACAGAACCACACAGAGAATCAGGAACAGAGGGAAATCAGTCAGAGAAAAAATTACTGGGATAAAAAGCAGGGAATGAGCAAGTAGGAGGAGATGGATTATGAATAGGAGAGGAGCTGTCTACAAGGAATCACTTTTACAAAACTTCGGAATATCCAAAACATGGATAAAAAATGACAGTGCCACTGAATTCTTGAGATGTTAAGTTTTAATGCAGATAACTACCTTCACGTGTGTGAAAATATTGCAATAATGAATAATTTACATACAGGATGAATAAATTATATGAGTTGTGAAAAAGAGATACAAAATATTTTCTAGATCATACATTCATTATCCACATTTCAAAAAAAGCTTTGAAAACAAGCATTTGTTAGAATAGTTAACTAAGAACCAGAGTGAAATTAACCAGATTCCAGATACTGCCAAAAGATCTGACAGTTAAAAAAAACAAACACCACACATATGAACCTAAAATTTTAACTTGTAATCTGTACAACATATGAAAGTAAGGTAGATAATAAAAACAGAAGTCCATGATGGGTTTAGTACAGTCCTGATAGTGAACAACATGCAAGCACTGATTTTCTTTACCGATAAAGTTTACCTTTAAAAGAAAACCCACTCCTATGAAACTGCTTTACATCAGCTACAGCAATTTGCATAAACAAAGCAATTCCTATCATACAAATCATAGGTGTGCCTAAAGAATTCTTACCATTAAAAGTGTATGCACTCTGACTTTCCACAGAAGTTTTAAACAAACTTGGACGCCAACAATGAAGTTGCAGTTGAGGGCGTGATGACTTCATATGTTACTGCTAACCACCTCACTACATAAAATATTAAACTATTTAGGTAATACATTAACAAACTGAACCTCCTCAGGAAGAATTTACACTTCTGTTAATTATAAATTAGCTTATTTCATAAATATTGTTCAATAGAAAAGTTTTAAAATGTGATTAGTTCGTGAGATCCCTTAGCCATATTTTCAGTAGTTCAATGGTACCACCACATGCAAACTCTGCTCAGCTTCTCCCACATTTGCTGCAGTACCAAATGGCAAAATTTCTTCAGAACAAATCAAGAACAAACAAAATACTCAGCTGAGGACAGTAACTCAGCCTGCTTGATTTCTTATTCATATTTTCACCTGTCGATGTGTTATCTGCACCCCTCATTCATGCTGCCTGCTCTTTTTTATCTGTAAGAAGGTTTTTATACGCATTTGGCAATGGACTAATGTCAACAGCCATTTGGAAGTAGACAAGGTAATAGTCTACTGCCAATGCCTGAGTTCTGGCAGGACTTCAAATCACGACAGTGAGACACTTTTTCAGCATCCTGATCTTAAAATAAAAAGATAAAGATAACACAGTAAGCCTAAGTCATACAAACATTAAAATCCCTCCCGTGTTTGTCACTCTTCTCAAGCACAAATATCAGAAAGCCAATGGAGAATTGTGTTCAGAATCGAATGATAGTCTGTAACATAACTGTTACAACCTCGATTCACTTCTTAGAACAACACAACCACTCTTACTAACAACGTATTACATAACACTTATCAACATAAACACTAAGTACTCACTTATCTGCAATACTTAAGCCAATACTAATTTCAAGACAAGATGGTAATTTATTACTGAAAATTAACTTTTTTATTGAATTGCTTTATTTTTGTTGCAATCCGTTCAGATCAAGCTTTGAGCTGAATTCAGGAAAGTCCACAAAGAGATGCTCTGAGATAAAGACAAGAATGGAGAAGCTACATCTGCTTTTGAACTGCATATGCAAAAATTCTACCAAGGTGAAAAAATGAATAGGTAAGGACATAAGCAAATACTTAAAATGTTAAGAATGTGCTTAAGTTTCTCATTAAATTGAAGACAAATTTAAAATTTAACCTTTATTGGACCACCGAATCACTGCATAGCTTCATTCATTGATATTTCTCAGTCAGTCTCCAAAGACATAATTAATTAGCTGCCATCAGTACAGTCAATTGCACAGATCAGGCAATAAAAACATTAAGGCACCTGCTTTCCCTTTCCC
The DNA here is from genome assembly GCA_002909625.1 of Bambusicola thoracicus. Classification (NCBI taxonomy): domain Eukaryota; kingdom Metazoa; phylum Chordata; class Aves; order Galliformes; family Phasianidae; genus Bambusicola; species Bambusicola thoracicus. Next base: position 39,128 of record PPHD01001873.1, read on the forward strand.
CAAAATGAGCTGAGCTAGAAGTGAACAAGCAACAGAATTGCAGGGTCTGAATCGAGGGAAAAACGAGAGGGAAAAACTGCCCCCTTTGACATGGTGTCTGGTGTGGAACAGGTGACAGCAGAATTGAACCCGATATATACATGACATTCTACAAGAAAGGGCATATTCATTATATAACTCATCAGGCTACTCACACATCTAATTGTGCGATTTTGTAGTTAATTAATGAGTTTTTTTGTCATAAAGTAAGAAAAGCAAAAAAATTTCCAGTAAAGTTTCAAACTCTATCCA